>QVOA01006697.1:0-75149 GCA_014825685.1 Pseudomyrmex cubaensis | reverse complement strand
TATATATATATATATATATATATATATATATATATATATATATACATATATATATATACATATATATATGTATATATATATATATATGTATGTATATATATATGTATGTATATATATATATATATATATACTGTATAGTTTTACCAACGTCGCACTGATTTACAATTCACAGATCTTCATATAGAGGACACTATTAAAACTCTCTGATTGTGAAGTTGATATTCATTGTTGGATCTTATATGTAAGACTCTTATACGTTCATCTTCAGATACTTAATATCCAATAAAATTTATATAGTAGCCAATAAAACGATTTGTACGACATCTTAAGATAAACTCAAGATGATCTTGGATATAATAAGATCAGGTTGAATACCTAAGATTTTTCTGAACGAAGAATTCGAATATGCAATGTATACTGTAAAGCGTTACTGCGTTATTGTGTCATATTCGAGGACAATAAGATTTATAAGACTATAAAAGAACCTGGAATTTGGACTAATATTAGCTTGGAATTTACTTAGAACTAGAGCGAAAGAATAAATTTTAAAATAAAGTGTTATTTATCGATAAAAGATATCTAACGCTTTCTTTTAGGCTTATACTAATTGTAAGTGCAGTAGTTAGTAGACTAGAATTAGACTTAGTCCGTAGATAAAAGGATAATATAGTATTGGTCAATAATACATATATGTATGAGACGTTGTATGTAAGATAGATATCCGATATTGTTGAGAGATTAAGCACGTACATGACGGTCACAGTTACAAGTTACGCGAATACGTTGCATTTATAATTAACATTTAATTTTTTCAATGTTGTTGCGAAAATATATATATTTCAAATAAAATATAAGTACATTAGTTAGAAGAATTGTTTTGGGAATGACATTATCTTTTAGATATAAAGATTTTGGCATAGACACAGATTCATCTTAACTCAACTGCACCTTGACCGCAATTACAGTCTCCGAAAAGAGAGAGCATAATTATTTCCAGACTTATGCAACACTTGAATACCTCTGCTCCTGATTTTTTCTTTTATTAGATTTTAAATCTATTAGATTTTTTCATTATGTATCGAATTCCTTATTAAATAAGCATTTTAAACTGTTCTTTAAATAAGCATTTCTTAACAATGTTTTTAAAATTGTTTTTTAAAAGTTTTTAAATTTTAATTAAATGAGAGAGAAAGGAAGAAAATATAAGCTATAAATACATATCAATAATAAATAACAGCTACTTTCTCGTAGAAGATACAACCAAAAACAAGAGGTATAAAATTAATTGTAAAATAATGATAATGTCTAGACGCGCGCAGCGATTACTTTTAGCTTTAAAAAACGTATGATAAACGTTTTCTTTGTTCACACAAATTTATTCTACATTATTCTTTGCCAGTTGACGGGTTCTTTGTTTGAACAAGAAGACCGAAGGAACGCGTGCAAACAACATCAATGCCATCGGCGTGTAGACGCGTCATCCTTTTACGCGGCGCGACCAGGTAACGTTCACGTATGTAATAACCGGGTGACTTTATATCGCTGCTAAAGAACTGAAAGAAAGGGAAAGTCCGACAGAGACTGGCCGCGAACTTTAGCGCTCTCAGTCCACGGAAAGCGAGCGCGCGCTTGCTCGCGTCGCGCGCGAGCCGGCTTGTAACTTTGTAACAACAGCAGAACAAAGCGGAATATACATACAGTGATTAGGTTGTAACGCGGAAAATCAAGTGCTTGTCTCTTTACGTGCATACACATGCGAATTTGCCGGAAGCTCCGGAGCACGACGACGTACATTCGACATTCCGTGACGTCCGTCACGAAGGATGTGCCGAAAGAGAAAGAACAACGCAGCGGCCTGTTGCGCGATCAAAAGTTTGTTAGAAGTTATCTAGATTAGCGGAAGGTGAGCGATCAGTCATTTGTTATTGCTATCATGTGTGTAGGCATACGCGTTTGATCGCAATGACAGCACCGGATAATGGCTGTTTCTTTCGGTCACCTGTAATATCCTTCTCTTCGCTCTAAGTTTTATACATAGAGCTATTTAAAAAAGAAAGACAAATCTCTAATTTGTCGACGCACTCGTCTGTGTCCAATACGTAATATGATCTATTTTTTCTTCAATGCATTAGATTCTCAATCTTTATTATACCTACATATTATTCTCGCTATTGTATAACGGATTTGTGTAAGTAAAAGGCGAATTTACGTAAGTGCTTTGATGATGTGATTGTTAGTCCGACAATCAGAGTAAATGCTTCCAAATATAAAAAATTCTCTCTTTCTCTCTTTCTCTTCTGACAAATATATACACATATATATTTGTCAATATACAGTAATAACTATATTATTATTGTTTTTTATATTTTTTTACCTAATTTATAACAATTCTAGTGTTAGTTTAGGTGAAATACTTACACAATTATTTATTTATGAATAAACGTTACAATTCGAAAAGGTATTGCGTTTACGCAATTTATCCGCCTGTGTTAAGCGCAGCTGCTTATCTCGAGCTTACGCTTGATCATTGACATTACGCTGCGCATTTAGATTGCGTTATATGATGACGTCGTGAAGTACTAGTATTATACGCATTCTTATGCAATCGCGAAAATTTCACTTTTCTCGGTGTAATACATCGAGTCAAGCGCACGTGAGTACCTGTCTCCGTCGCGATACAATGTACACATTTTCCATTGTGAAGAATGAAATAATTTTTCGCATCCAACATTTTTTCATTTTCATTCTTTTTTGTCTCTCTTTTACCTTGGTTTTACTTTCTGCATTTCACATTGCCGCGCACACTTGCTCAATATTTCTGCAAGTAAATGTGAATCCACTCTTTTCGATACAAGGCCACCTACATAGTTTCGATGGACGACAGAGAAAAAGAGAGAAAGAAAGAGACAAATAGAGAAGGCAATCTCTCACGTGGAAAGAGCAGACTTCTCTCACGAATCTCTAAACGCGAGTTCATTACATTTATTAGAAACGTTATTACGCGCAGTTTTAAGATGTCATTTTCATAGGCGCTAATTTTACTAATTTCACTTTCGTTACGTGGTTTGTTTTTTTTAATTAGCACCAGACACACATGTAAAAGTAAAGCAGATCTGTAATTTTGTGAATTTAAAGAAACATTTAGAACAGGCTGATTTTAAAAATTGCTGCGTTTTTTCCCTATCATAACTGTGTCATGTAGTAACATGTTATGCAATTATTAAGAAGTACCTGCAAGTTTGTTGCATAATTAGTGATCAATAAGTAGTGCACTCGCAGAAAATTGACGTAAGAGATCGCACATCATTTACGTCTATGTTACATCCGGTTAGATAACACTTACAAAGTAAGATTGCTAATCTGCGCGGTAAAACACGCTTCGACACGCATATTACAAATATACTCAGACATGATTTAATTGCCGCTTTACTAAAATAAGAACATTTTCCCGGAAATTATAGAAGATAGTAATTAAATAGTAATACATTAATTATACGTTTGCGTAATTGCAGCTTCTGCATATTAGCAATGAAAACTATGATTGTCTCGAAGATTGATAGAAAGTGTCACACACTTTTTTAATATTAAATTACTTATATCTAAATTTCTTTGAGTAAAATTTCTCTTCTTTTTACTCTACACGAATACTCATCCTACACAATTTTATATATATATATATATATATATATGTATAGAATTCTACATATATCAAATTTAAAAAAAACAAGAATAAATGAAAAAAGTTATATCATAGATTTATTTGTTTTAGAGTCTAGGTATGATATGTACTAACTTTTTTCATTTATTTTCGTTTTTTTTGTTTAATTTGATATATATATCTAATAGAATTTTATAAAAACTTATTTTAATTTTGTAGAACTTATAATTTTGTTATTTTGTTATTAAAAACACAATAATTCCTTTGTTTTCAGCGTATCATAAAATATCGACAATGAAACATCGATCATGGTCCGAGTGCCTTATCTTCTTAAAATCGAGTAGTTCGGAACATTCGTGTATGTTTGACCTCTTAACCGGCGGAGGATTATAATGTTGGAGCCGGTTTTGGGATCGTCACCGACCTGGTGGTTGGCGCTGTACGCCAATTTTTTGCTGTTGCTGTCGCCTTTGGTGCTGCTGATGCTCGTTTTTCTCCCGGATTTTCCGATTTTACTGCTGCGGAGGATCTGCTACATACCGATCGAATCGATTTGACCCAAATCGAATATCGATTCTCATTCGATACTAGATGATTATGAAACAATCGATGTAACGTCATTCAATTATGTTAATAATGACGTAATTTACAATGTAACGTAGTAACAATTACAAACATGAGATGGTTTTACTAATATATATATTATTTTAATTATTGCGCAAAGATTTACGCAGTTTTATATTTAGTAAATAATAATTGACATGCTTTCGCAGCCAGTTTGTCGTTCGTCTTATACGCACTTGTGTAACAACGATGACGAAAGCATAACAGATGTTAGCGAGAAATCACAAAATCAATATTGCGACAAGAATATTTGATATGGTACATTTATAGCACAACGTTAATTAAAGAAATCAATTTTAGTATCATTTTATACATTTTTTCGCGTGTGTTGTTCTCCAAGAACAAGCAATATTTAGTGCGTGCAGCAACTAAATGCCTGTACAATTAGAAGGTAAATTAAGAAATACAATTTCCAAGGTAAACCTCTGTAACAGAAACAAGCTCGAAGCATTATTATCATTCTATTTATGAACTTAAGTATTACCATGTGCATGTGCAGCTGGAAAGGCGGATGATTAGTACGTGTCACCTTGATCTCTGATTGAATGTTTCGTAAATGGAACATTTCTAACGGATCCATGTGTTAGAAGTGATTGATTGTCTCTACGTGTATATAATAAAATATGAAGCTTTCAAAAGTTGCTTATTCATGTATGCGTGCGAGCGTATGTCTAACGTTCTGTCTAACGTTCGTAACATTTGACGTGCGGACATTATGGCGGTAATAACGATTCCCGTAACCGCACAAATTACACTGCGAAAGTTTACGATTGCAGTATAACTCAGCGCGAGTACAAATAAAAATTTCATTTAGCTTTTCTAGTCCATACGTGGCAAAAAATCAGTAAATTAAAAAACACTATTGAATCAAAAATACATACGTTGCAAACACGTGCGTCTTGCATTAATTGCACGCGTGTTCGTTACATGTAACTGTATAATATTGACTATTTGTGAATATTCTGCGAATCGTTCAGATGTGTCTGTTCAATTTCAAACAAGCAAGTCGTGACTGTTCCGCGTAGTATTCTAGAAGTCGATTCGTTGATTCGTTTTACCCGATGCACCTACGAAGAAACAAACGCGTACCTGGCTGCTGTCCTTCTACAGTTCCACCAGTGATATAAGCTGGTCCGAAGTTGAACATAATATAGTTACCGATCGGAGAGTACTTTCGCCGAGAGTTGTCCGTAGTGGGAGAGGTGGGACTTGAACCCTGGAACCCCATGGGCCATATATACTACGGGCCCATGCACTGCTCTTGCTACTTGTGGTGTCAGCTTCTCGGTGATCCTTGCTGTCCAGGAAGCCCTCAACGGAAAAGCTGATAACGATAAAGGTGAGTACAAAAGAGAGAGAGAGAGAATTATGTGTTCGCAGAGAATACTCCAGTTTTGCAGAATCGATGGGATTCAAGAAAGTAAACGCGGGGCTTTATCAGAAGTAGGAAGTGATATGTGCAAATGAAAGCCGCGAATACTAATAAGGTGACTCACCGCAATGCCATCAATGCACCTCGCGTTCTTGTTCGCCTGCACGCCTCGCACGTGAAATAAGCTTAATTATACTCATTCTTCTCTTCTTGCTTTTCTGCTTTCAAACGTCTGCTTTCTGCTATCTCTGTGCAGGGCGCTTTGAAAATTTCCAGATTGTTTTTATATATTAATTTGAAAAAGTGTTTCTGTTAAATATAATACAAAATCGGAAAATTTATAATTTTCCCAAAAGCATATTGTGATAATTGTAAATTGCGGAAAAAAAAGAAAAATAAATGCATTACTTTGTTTTAATTTGATGTAACAATCGTTTAAATTATATTTTGTAACAAAAATTATCGCCATTGATAACAATCTATTTTTGTTAACGACGGCTAATCGTAGCAAAACATGTAAAATTAACGTTTATTTATAGATTATAGGCTGTATTTCAGCATGCCGGCCTTGTAACGCTCCGTTACTCTAAGAGCTTGAACTTCAAACACGATAGGAATCCGCTATAGACGCGATATAACTCGATCTCGAGGTACACACCTATGAATGCGGCGGGGTAAGCATTCTGTACACGCGTGTTTCAGTTCGTTTATATGCGGCGCCGTTTTACGCGCTCGCACGCGAGATTACACTCTACCTGTGCTTGCTTGCGCCATCAGTGTGTGTCGGTTACCTTTTCCAGAAACAATAATGGTGTCGCACATAGAGAAACACACCCATCTTTTCCTCTCGCGCAGTTCCCACATCTTTAAACCACACATGTATCTTCTTATTTATTAAAATCATCGATTTATGCAATTGACGTTCTTTCTGCTTATAAACTTCTTTTGCTGAGCTATTGTCTTGCATAAAATTTGAATCTGCAAACCAGGATCGTTTGCGTCCGCGCAAAATCTACGTTTATAACTTACAGACGAGGGAAGAAAACAGGATCCGAATCTGCCTATTTTTCCAAAATTTTGATTGATCTGTGAAGTAGAAGATTTAAAGATGCTACGTAAATTTTTTCAGAATTTTTCTGTGACTTTAAACATATAGAAAATACAATGGGACATAAATGACTCTGGTTTGCAGATAAAAGGTGCTAAAAAAATCTTTGCAGACTTAAGGGATAAAATCATATTTTAGAGAAGAAGTGTTTTTAATATAATGGTATTTCACAAAAGAAGTTTATAATATAAACCCTAAAAAAAGTCTTTAGAAAAGAAAACATCATACGCCAAGTACATAAAAACTATTCAAATCAATACAAACTATCTATTACATAAATTTTTTTTCTGTATAAATAAAAAACACAAACAAGTGTCTCTCCCTGTCTCTCCGTGTCTCTCCCTGTCTCTCCCTATCTCCGTGGCATCGAGACGCTACCGCGTCTCTTGATACTGTAAAATAAATAAAAAAAAAAAAAACCTTTTTTAGATGAAGCTACTGATCGTGTGCGCGTTGATAGTCGTCGCTGCAGCCGCGCCGGGTCTTCTCAGGGTACCAAAGGTTTACAACGCTGTGATCACGAGCAATCAGAACCTGTCGCCGTCGCGAGCGATCCCGGTGATACAACCGATAATTCAACGAACCGCCTACGTGCCGCCGATCTATTACACGCAGATAACGCCTCACTCCGTCGTGCAGGAAGTGCATTATTCCGCGTTATCTGGCGGTGAGATTCTTCGGAACGATCAAGCGCAGGCTTCCTCGTCGCGTCTGGTCGAGTCGACGAGTTTCGGTATCGCGAAGGAACGCGCAACCACAGAACGCAACGAGGACGACTCGAAGAGCGATGACTCGAAAAGCGACGACTCGAAGAGCGACAGCACCAGGTACGATTCGACGAACAACTCCCCGAAGAAACCGGAGCCGCTGAGCTTCTATCCGAACTATCGTTCTCGATACTACGTGCCGTACGTCTACACTTACAACAGCTTCAATCCGCATTTCGTGCCCGGCACCTATTACATCGATTACGAGCTTTTCAGCACCGTGGAACCGATTCCGGCGACTAATCCGAAGAAAGCCAGCATTTTGTTACCGAGTTTCCACGACGAGAAGAGAATGAAAAACGACAATAAGCAAACGATACCCGACGTACCGCCCCCGCCTCTTCCGACCTCCGTGCCGAAGAAATCTTGAAGAAGTACAGGAACTAAATTACATGACGAATGACAAGAAAAAAAAAAAGAAATTCATACGATGCCAAAAGTAGGTTTCTTATACTTTAAATAAAACAATAGGTTTATACATGATGAAAGATTTATACATTTCTTGTTACGTGTTCATAGATAATAATAATATTCATTAGCTTATGGATATTATTCTTGTACGCAAATATAATTGGAATTTAATGCGTTTATCATTGCAGTTCGTCCAATTGCTCCAATTTGTACGACGATGTGTCTGATGGAATGAAAATATCGTTTGTATGTTAGTGTTATTGTCTATATTGTATAATGTTATATTAGAAGACATGTATTCAGAAATTATTTTTTATAAAACTATTTTTTATAGTATTCTCTTCGTGACTTCCGTGTGATGTACGTATAGTTCGTTTTCATGTTTGTGCTTCCGAATTACATTTTGTTCGCTAAGTTTTTGTAATAAGAGTCTAAACAAATTCTAATCAACATAATAATTATTGATATGTATATGTGTGTGCGTGTGTGTTCGCGAAATATAAGTTTTGTATCAAAAATGTTTTTATAGTCGCATATATGTAAAAAATAAATTTTTACGAAAAACAAATCGGTTCGTTCGATCGAACAATTTTCGCTTCTCGTGTGACGCTCTTAGTCTACGTTACTACAGTTCTGATCAATTTTCTGAACAGCCCAAATCTTTATTATGTAAGAAAATCCCTCATTCTCGTAACCCTGTAACCATAGTCTTACATATCCTTGACCACGTCCACCGGAAAGTAGTGTAACTCTCGCTCTGGTATTGTTGAATTTGATCGCCTCCACGCAAGTGGTACAAAGCGGACCATCGATTATCACCTCGATCTCGGTGTCGGCAGTCGAACCCCTTGTGGCTAAGAGCAAGTTATGTTGATACACGATCTTTCCTTCGCACGTTCCCCAGATAAGGTGATCGGTGCTCTGAAAAATAATTTTATTTTTATTTTATAACGATAATTCGAGACGATCTCGATTACGAACACCACGTGGTCACACGTATCGTTAGATCGAGTCCTTGTAACTTACGTTATCCGTCTCATGAGTGCGGTTTACATATTTCGGTCGCGTTTTCGGCGCAAAAGTTCCAGACACGTTCGGGCAAGGTGTGACGTAATAATCCAACGCGTTTCTTTCGACATTATCGCTGCTTCGCGCCTGCGATAAACTCGGGTCGGACTTGAAGCCAAGGTCGGTTTCCGGAGCGGAGTTTCGTCGATTGTCCGACTTGTTCGGTATTGTGTTCCGTGATTCGTTGCCATTATATATCGGATCGATCTTCACGGACGGATGACGAAAAGTCGCGTCCTTCTCCGCCGCGTCTTTATTGAAATGCCGGAAGCTGAGCTGAGTTGCGTTGCTGCTGGCTTTCGATATTGAGCCGGTTCTGTTGGCGTATCGCGCGTTTATTTCACGCTGCCGAGCGTGGTATCTTTCCATTACGGCTCTACGCTGCGCGTAATAATCGCTCGCGTTTCTAGCCCGCGACGGATAATCGTCGATACTTCGTTTCGTTCTGCCGACTTCGCCCGAGGATGTCGAAGGATGCACGACTTTCATGTCTTCTCTTATCTTGCTTTGCTTTTTCAGTTTCCACGGGTTCCATGGTTTGTTCGTCGTCGCGAGAATGAGTTCCGAAAGAACGGTGCGCTTGTATCTGTGCGATCCCGTGTTCTTTTTCGACACGAAGTGCTCGTACGCCTTCGGAATCACGCTGTAACGCAACGATTCCTCGTCGGGGAGGAAATTGTCTTCCAACTTACTAAAGTCGAAATCGAGTTTCTCGTCTCTGCAAGTGTCGTCGGTGCAATTGAACGACACGACGCCGTTTTCGTTGCGCTTGTCGGAATGCTCTATTCTTTTTATGGCCACCGGCGCGATCATGAGTGGCTGCGGAGATTTTTTGTAAAAATGGTCTTTGGCTCCTACTCTCGGACTTCTGATTAGTTGTCTAATATTTTTCACACACATAGATGATTCCGACAACGATATGCTCGCGAGAAGAACGAGCATAGCGATCACTCCGATCAACCATGGTGTTTTACAGCCGACAACGATCATTTTCTCACATCACATCCGTGCACGCGCATCCAAAGGAATCGATGTACTGGTTGCTTCTGCAAACGGTTACTTCAATCTTTGACCCCTTTTATCGCGGGGCAAGGAACCTCGGTTTCTTCTTTGTAACAACGCATTATCGGCGCTTTGCCTTCTTTTTAAGGTGATATCAAATCAGTGTTGGATTTTACTTTACAAATAGTTTTTTTCTTGTACATGAACAATAAAAAAAACAACGTAAAAGAGATATGATCACGTTTGATTCGATTTATTTATAAAAAATTATTTCAATCGTGTTTTGTTTTGTTTTTAATAATCGTTCGTGATCTGAACGGTGACAATGAAATAAACTGTCTGTTGTAGAAAAGGTTTTTTATTCTTGCACATTTTTTATCAGTACAGATTTTGGTTTTGATCGGCAAGATTATCTTAATTAACACAATGAAATTAATCACGCGCAATATTATATATAAATGCAATAATAATGCGCAATAATAATGCGATGCAAATAAAGAAAATGCGTGTATATAATCGTTCTATACAATTACATCTTTATTCTCTCCGCGTTTGCACGTGTTGCGTGCGTGACGAGAAAAATTATCTTATAATGCTTCCACAGTTATGGAATCGTCATCTTGCTCGCTGATGTTTTCCGGCTTCTTTGTCTCCTTGTCTGGATCGACTTTTGCATCCAATTTCTCGATGCCGTCGTAATCGTCCTCGTTGAAAGGCGGTTCCTGCGTCGATGTCGGCGGAACTATCGGTCCAGAAGGTAGACCCGGCGACAATACAGGATAAAACTGAAACAAACACGTACGTTTAGTTCACGCGCGTGTCTACAAATTTCTGATGTTTAGCTTCATGTTTAGCTTCATATGTTTGTAGTATATATATGTATAATTTATAGATAATTTTTAAAAAATTAATTACCGGACTCAATGGGATTCGAAAATCATAAATCGGTGTACCGTAATAGATACTGTAAGCGGGAATGTGAGAAATTACCGGTTTGCCGTAAACAGTGGGTATACCCCCCATGTTCGGATGAACCTAAGAAAATTAAAATAACGTGTGATTGTCGCAGTACAAACAACTTAAATATTTTATGCCATTTATGTAATACATTGTAAACATGATATGGAGCATGCGTATGTTGATACGCGGCCAGATATTGCGGTTGTGCTTTGATCCCAGGCGTTGAATATATGTAATTGCCGATTAAAGGTGACCATAATGGTTTTGATACCACGGTACCAACCATCGCCGCAAAGAAAACCACGAACAACGTCAAATCCTGTGTAAAAATTTAAAATCAGAAAGCTTATCATTTATACGTCGCAATAATTGGTATAATTAAAATATTTATTTCGAGTTAAAAAAAAAATTAACGATATAACATCAGAGTGTAGAGTTTCTGCGGTTTCTCAACTGATCGATATTATCAGAGTCGAATACATATGCTAATGCAAATGAGATACATATAGACGACGAATGTGAGCAACGACTTTTTGAAATGATGTTTGCGGCGTTGTCCATCAGTGCATGTGTCACGTATTGCATACGAATAGCGCTGCCGAATTGTAAACGAGATAAAATGATCTTGTGCGAAAACAACATGACGTCAGCAACATATGATAACAAAATATATCCATTAATATATAGAGAGATTTAAAAATAGCTTCAATAAAACTGAAAAATCTTTTATGTTAAATTCATTTTTGTATTAATTATGTATGAGCGCATAGAACATACGTGCAACAAAACGATAACAAATTTTTTGATAAAATAATTAATAAAAATATATCTACCAATCAAATTTTATGTTGTATAACAATAATGAAACTTCAATATCATATATAAAATCGTAGATATTTTAGAATTACATAGAAAAATAATAAATTAAAAGACTCTATGTGACACATTATGTGACACACTACCTAGACGAGATGCAAATAAACAGTCGAACAATGACAGGTTCCGAGCAAATGAATCACCTGATGGACTCACCCGCATCGCTCGATCCGCAGATTGCCAATAGTCTCAGATCGTATCCGTGTACTAACCAGAATTTCAGCCCTACCTGCGATTTATATATTCCTGCCTGGAGAGCGAAGTCCCCACCTCGTCGAATATCATCCGCAACTTTTTTTGCTCTTGCAAAACGTTTGCTCATTGCGTCGTCTTCGCGAGCAAGAATCTGCGAGTAAAATACGGCGCACTTCTATTCTTTTTCAACGCGGAATCCGCAGAGAGCGAGGTTCGCGTACACATATGATGACAGCGAGAGACGGTTGAGTGCTTTCAGTACCGGCTTCAGGGGTGAACGAAACCGAAACACTTCTTCAATAGAATTCCATAGTGCTGAATAGTCTCTGATCAGCTCACCTTCACTCGCGCGCAAAAAATGTCGCAGAAATATGAGGAGACTGTGCGTGTAATAAATTAAATGTGCTGCACATATATTGTACAGAAAAATACGTAAAAACTTTTTAAAATTATAAACTTTGTATAGTCGTAGTATAACACTACGGAGTTTAAAGAGAAGAGATTTAACAGTTTTTACGCGAAAAATAGTAAATTTTTATCTGAGATTTCTCTCACTACATTTAACATGCAACTTACTTGAAAAGGCAATGGAAAAGTCCGGATATGGGAACCGATATATTTAAATCCGTAGAGATAAAGGAAGCATTTCGACTTCTTCGGACATGAAATTCCGCGAGAATGGTTTGCAAGAGATTGCAGCGATCGATAAGACACAGGTGTGTGCATGTGTGCATGCATCGATCGCTCTGTAATTCTAAACGGAGAGTAAGAAAAGTCGGCGCGGAGTATATACATATTCTAAAGCTAGCGTGAGTATTCCGGGTTTAGCGATCGCGTGAACCGGTTGAGAGATCGGTGCGATTTTGCGCTTAGAATAGATGGGCGTGACCGATGAGTCTGATGACTTGTCTCGCGACGAAATCGGATTTAAATTTCTAATATTCCCTCCGCAACCCCTTCCATTGGCCTCGCGCCACGATTTTGGTGTCTCGACGATTATTAACGCTGCAGAAACACGAGAATCACGTGGGTGTACGTCAAACAACATCTTTCACCTTGATAAAGAATGGCGGTCAAAATTTAGTAGTGATGCCATAATCTGACGTTTATGCCAAGTCCCATGATCAGATAAATAAATATAATGATCGCAAAATATGACGTTAAGACGCGACTCTGCCGAATATCGGCTCGCTTGATGAGGACCTCCGATAAAACCAAGTTCGCGTGCAAAACCGAAGCACGTGACACGCTTGTGACAAATCCTCGTGTGCACATCAACAAGACAGATAACGACTGTTAAAAGAAGATGCAATATCGCATCGATCTCGTCCGGAGTTATTCTTTTTGATACTTCGGTATGGGATGAATGTGTTACTTAAACGTCATCGAAGATAAGGTTAACAATATCACGAACGTAGACGTTACTTTTTGGAGTCCTATAATTAATGTGGTAATTAAACACTTATTAATATGTTTTTGTTTACATAAGAAATAAAAATTGCATAATATACTGTATTTTATACTTAGTTATTTTGTACTAAATTGTTTATGAACACTAGGTTATCGATAATTAACTAATATATCGGAGAAAAGTTATCGCATGATTGGAATGATGAAAAGATGACGCGCAAATTTAGAAAAAATTAATCGGACATATGTTCGCTTCCAATATCGAATATTTCAAAATCGAAAGCTCGCGTTTCCGCAGGATGAAGTAACCTCGTTGTCGCGCGAGAGAAGAGGGTGGACCAGTTTTCGAACAACGGCAGAACACCGCAATCGATAGAGAAGCCTCGTGAGAGAGAGAGAGTCTGCGACTGCGCTCGCGAAACTTCGCACATCCTCTAATCAATCCGCTTTCGCGTTTTATCAACAAGTGCCGCATGCACCTGAGACTGGCGCCGACGTGCCTGATGCCGACGTTCGGCTGGTGTTAGTCGTCGAAAGGTTGCCCGAGGTCGTGCAACGTCGCCAGTCAGTGGTGCAGGATCGTCGATCACAACGGCGCAGGATGGAACCCTGACGAGAAAAAACGAGAATCCGACGTTCTCTCTCTCGTCGCGGATGATCGAACGGTTCTTGTATCATCTCCGTCATATCCGTCTGTCGCGTCGCTTATTTAATAATGCGCGGTGTTGTTTCGTGACAAATGTCTTCATACCGTCGAACGTGCCGCACGTGAATGAGCACGCGCCAGTGTGACAGCTGCACGCGATTTCCTTCCCCAGCGGACTGTTATTTCACGAGAAAGTCGTTGATTTAACTCGATAATTAATTGAATAATCTGCTTTTCTTCTCTTTTGTGACTCATTCAATCGAATGGTTATGAATGTTTCAGAAGACGCTCTTTTTCCTCTTTCTCGAGAGCTGTACTGTCAAACTCGACATCTTCGAGAAATTAGAAATCCGAATATAGTGCGGTACAGTAGACATTTTCGGAGTTAAAGCTTAAATCTCATTTGTTTCCGACAACGAAAGTTAAGTGAACCGAAATACACACCGGCTTATTTTCTATTTCGGTCGCCGAAACGGGCCGGTACTTCCGCCGATTTTCCTTCAGTTTCAAGGAGTGTCGCGCTCGCACAAACAGAAAAAGTTCATCAAATAAACTTGTTTCACGCTTGCAGCTCGCACGTTTTGGCTCTCCATTTCCATGTAATTTTCTCTGCCAAATGAAATTTTGCAACGTGTTTACTTATACGTAATTTATTCCAACGTCCTTTCGCATTCTCGCGGAACCAATGACATTTCGGATAGAGAGACCGATGGATAACGCGTCGCAAAATGATTTACTTACTTTTCAGATTTTGGCAAACGCGATTCCGCAATCTTTCTCTCTTTTGACGGCGTTTGCTAAATAAACAGCAATTATTTTTCCGAGCTTTCGCGAGAAATTTCAAAGCTTGGACAGATGCTTCGTTCTGCCAGATAGAGGCTCTATTTCGAAAATTCTATCGAGTTCTAGAGTCATGTCTTTTCTTGCTGACATATTTTTTAATATATAATATTATATAATAATAGGTGTTCCAAGAATCGGATTTAAGAGGGAAATAAATTTATTTTTGATGATGAGATAATGCTGGAAAACGCGAGGGGATGCAGAAAGAAGAAAGGGGGCGCGATTATCTCATCGGAAAGCGCGTCCGTCGCTAAAAATAAACGCGCCTCGTGCTTTAAACATAGTTTTGGCATGCAGAAACGTCAAACCGCCTCGGAGTGGCAAAGCGCATGGATCGTTTCGCGAGTTTCGCAAAGAGCGTGTTTGTCGAGAGAGAAAGAGAGAATCTCGTCTCTTTTTCTTCTTCTCCGAGAGATTAGCTTCTCATGCAATATTTAATTGACCGATTTATTATTCCGGAAGAAAGAGCCGTGTGCAAATATCGTCTTTTTGCTCTCCAAAGCCGTTACACAATATTGAAATTTATTTTCGCAGAGAAGTGAATAAATGTGGAAGACATGAAAGGCGCACCGGAGAACCGCGATAAAGAGAATCAACGACCGATGGCGGCGGCGCGGCCAATCGACGAAGACACCGCTGATGTTCAGCAGGAAGAGTAAAAAGCTTATAAAAGACAGAATAGTGTGTATGTGTGCATGTGCGTGGCTCGCCATTTCTATCGCATTCCCGGTCGACGATCAGTTCGCACTCGCCGATATACATGCGGTATACTACTTCATTGAAAACACTTATCTCGATTGCTCCGCCTTTTCTGACAATTGCTAAATTTATATGCACGGTTATCGAGAGCGATACGCGTTTCATACCTTGACATCAACTGTATTATAATGTATATTGTAGGTATCAAAAGGGGAAAGGAAAAAAATTCGCGAACTGCATTTGACGTGATGAATACAAGCTTCGCTCATATTGTCAAGTAATTATATAGCATCTGATTACACATTATGTTAGTTTAAGAACGCCTCGAGCGACTTGAGAGAATTTCGTGCAAATCGGCAATAAATCGAGATGAAAGATAATAATCTGGTTTCCCCGCACGTATATTCGTGTGTGCGCGCTGTATTTATCTCATTCATTCTTTGTCTATTTTTTCGTTTTTTTTGACGAGGCTGCACTCGGCCCCGATGTATCGCCGATTACAATTTGTTGTGTATACGCTCGGCGAAGCATTTATGTTCCAATTAAGTTCTATGTGGAATTGCTGGATGCGAATACCGAGCGTTCTCATTAATTGTTGCTCGCATACTGATAGCAACATCTGTAGGTCGGCCGAGAATACGTCATTATTAAAGGTGCCCGAGGAGCTAGAATGTTATATCGTGAATTACTTGTCTTAACGAGCTAGAGCTAGAATGAAAGAAATTTCATAATTGTTACTTGCGTTCTCTACGGACTTGCGTTCAATCACCGCAGCTTTTTCTCGTTAGCGCAACGACGCAACACGCTTAATGCAATAATAACTCACTCGCATCGCTTTAATTCTTTAAGAATATGTACACATGTATCGAATCATACACGTTGTATCTTTAGATCGCGAGGAAATATATTTCAGAACATCTTTATGTATTTTAAGACTTATCAATAAATCTTTTTTTTAATAAACACCGATTTTTGTTCTTATTTTTGTATTTGTATGTTTGAAAAATTGAAGTACCTTTAAGCCAAGTATTTCGCATGCCTTCCGCTTTAGCTTTCTAGTGCTTTGCAAGTACATGTTTCGCGCGTATATAGATATAGGTATCATAAAAATTACTCATAATAAGCAATTAAAATAAATAAGAAAGCCCCGCAGCAAATGTTGATAAAACATTGAAGTTGTATTATTTCACAAGATTATTGCATAAAATATTCTTAAAAAATTACCACAATATTTCTACAATATCTGCAAAATTCATACGTAGCAATATCGTATTCTTGCGATATTTTTTAACAATAAAGTCTGTGTTGTAGAAGAAGAAACTGAGAAGTAAAAAAATAATGCTTTTGAATTTTTGATGATGTTTCATCTTTAGACATTTCATTCTTTTTACACAATTTCATTTTTCACAATTAAACATAAAGTCTCTCTTTTAACAATCAGTCGATTTTTAAGATAATTTTTAACACCTGCGCTACTGATAATTTTTATTGAAATAAATAATTCTCACTTACGCACTATTAACAGCGTTTGATTCATATTGGTTCAATCTTCTCGCTCACTTAGTTTGATTTTAATTTTTTATTATAATATAAATATTTTTTTTTAATGATGTAGTTGCTTTTGAGTTTGTCAACACAATTTTAATCTCTTCGGTACGACTGTCGCCACCAAATGCGTACTTACGACCGTCGATTTTTAGTCTTATTTTGTTTTTGTTCGATCGTTCTGAGCATTTCATTGTAGGCTGACATTACGAGTAATCTGTTAACTCCCGTGCAATACTCAGTTCGAGTAACTGTATTAAGGTCATTGCACGTGACAAAATTTTTGTCGTAGTCATAAAGTCGTAAGTAAAGCGACCAATCGCAGGACAGCATTCTAATGTAAAATAATACTGGTCTTGAATTGCTTACGATCTTACGGTTACGACTAAAATTTTTTCACGTGCAATGGCCCTTATAGTTGGACACGTGTCGCACTACGTGGCGGACGAGCGTTATACCGAAGAAGTTAAGCAACGCAGCCAAAAGTTCAATAATTAGCGTACGATATAGCTGAGTAATACGCAATGACACTTTTAATAATCCAATAATGAGGTCCTCCAAAGTTGCTTCCTCGGTTTATTTTAGAGCGTCTCATTTCACCTAGTCAGTCGCGTTAATTAACCTTGGCTCCGATGCGTGTCGGTTTTCCAATGGTGACTTTAATTCCCGCGGCATTGACTAACTGCGATCAGCTGATTGCAAATCGTAAGCCGACTTCCGACCGCGCTGGCTGAAAGCCAATGGAGATTTATCAATACTACAAAGAGCTCTCTCGTCGCGAACAATCGCGCAACAATTATCACTGTCCTATGTGATAAAAATTATATTTCGCATCTGGACTCGCGCGATTGTTTATATTTTTTTTACGATTGAGTGTATGTCAATAAAAACACGAAAAAAATTCATTTTTTACAAATGTGCATACGTGAGGAAATAATCATTAATCATCTTTTTCAGGTACATTATACGACAGAGTGAAACATTAGCTTGCAGCCTCTAATCCTGTCATTTATCATCGTAGACAGAAATCCATTGTACGCTTTTGTGCATAAATATACATCAGAAATCGATAGTTTTCTGTCACGTTCTGCCGCGATCGATTTTCAGCTGGAGAGCTGATCTTGTTAAAGAAGTAAATTGACATTTATCGTTATTTTGCGGTGCGGTTTAGTGTGATGTCAGCTGGTGGTAATAAAAGCGCGGACGAGGCTGTGAGCGATGCTTTATTGGAGAAGCTCCGAAACCACGCGGCAAAACCGCAGGAAACCGGCGACGCGCTCAGGACAACGGTGGCCAAAATTCACGCGCGTATCACGTCGTCAGGTACGTGTTTTCTTTCAGTACAAATTCTCTATTTTCGAACGATAAGCGAGCGAATTGCGGCAATAACAAAGTTCTGAAGAACGAATCAACGAAGATTGCGGACACACTTTGGGGAGAAATTCGTGCCGGTATATTATTATTATCGACGGACACGAAAATCGTGGAACTGAACTTGCGCAATTTATCATTCTCGTGTGATTTGCTTCGCAATGAATAGCGAAGAAAAGTTCACCGACCACTTCATTACGCTTTTATTATGCCGCTCGTATAATACTTAAGCACGAAAAGTACACCCGAAATTTATATTTAAAAAAATTCTAATCTTTTTATAAAAAAAAAAAAAAAAACAAATTAACTATTTTATTTTCTATGTGTACTTTAATTACATAATATTGATATAATTTTGTGTTTTGTATGTTTATCAATGTTGATCCGCCGATCTCTATCACGTACTTTCAAACAACTGGCGAACAGGTGTGCGAACAGTGATCGGCCGCTCTGCCGTCCGTTATTTTAAAACAGAAGAGAACCGCCTCTGTTACCCAGATTACGTAATGACTTTCGGTAACACTGACGACAGATCTGTTGGCCATCGTCCAGAGAACTGTGATTCCGCACGATACGTGAGTCGAATCGTGCTGAACGTGTTGAATGTGTGCCAATTTTGATAAGGGCTACAGACCGATCCTCTTGGTTGGTGTTTCCACAAATCACGAAACTTACCGCGGTTTCAATTTCGGCATATTCGTTACATATTCATGATCGCGATTAATAACAGTCCGCGTTTTGCAACACACAGTTGGATGTTGCCTAAACACTCGCTTTCACGTCATTGCAGTTTATAGCCGTGACGTCAGACGCTAAAATAAATTCGCAAATATTTTAATATTTATTTACATTAAGAGAAATTTTTTAGACATTTTGATTTATGTTGTATGAATTATGTTACACATTGCAATTAATGATGACATTTGCAGCCATAAAATGTGCCACTTCGCTTGACATGTCGCAACATGTATTTTTCTAATCGTGACATTGGTTCCAATTGGCGCAGCGCCAAGTGCAAGAACGTCCAATGATATCCTTAATTTCAGAAACAACGTATTGTTGTACGTGTTAAAATGTTGATCTGACATTGGCAAGACTAAGAGTATCCGCGCTGAGAATAAATCGCGATTTAAGCGATTTACGCGCACTATACGAAACAAACAACATAAAGCATTTCGTAAAACGCGCGACAGGAAGGCGCTACAAAGATTTATCGATCTATGTTTTTTTCAGATCGACGGACACGAGAGCGCACGTTGGAAAAGCTCTGGCGCACGAATGCCGGTGAATCGTTCATTACGTTATTGGAGGTGAATAATTTTTAATTAAAGTTATCCCCATTTTTTGGCGAGATTTTTTTGTCTTTGTTACGTGTCTTTCGTGTTAATCGTTAACTTAGTACCGCGGATGAGCGTGTTGATCGCGTGTTAATAGCTGACGATTGTACGTATGAAAGAGAGATTTAGAGCTCGTCACATTATCAACGCAGCGTGGAGCCAATTTCGAGTTTGAATAACGGCAGTAATTAGCGTTATCTGCGAAATAGCGCGACGATGTCACGCGACACATTTCACTTTTGTCTGACACACGTTGAGAAAGCTGTGAAGCGTGTAAAGTTGGAAATTCGTCTGTTCTAATTCCCGGGGGTGTCAGAGCAGATTAGAATAATTGCTCGCATGCCGTTTGCGTGCTTCTGTAATTTCTTTTTTTCCATTATCGCGTAGCAAGAGGAAGTTTACGTGTTTCTTTGTATCACATATCGCAAGAAAATATATAAATCGACATCGTCGTTTATTTTTCTTTCTAGAACTGCAAGGATAACGTCGCCAATTACACCATTGTTGGCATACTGCGCGAGTTCATCTCGCCCCGACTGATCAAAGACAAGTCTAAGGAGAAGGGAAGCAAGAACAAAAGTAACACAAGTAATAGCAGTTTTTTATTTTATTTAAAACACATTTATTTTAATGACATGTTATATCGAATATTTTTTACGCGATGTTAGTTCGGCAATGTTGAAAGAAGTAACACAGGTTTTTTAATAGGAACCAGCAGCCGAATGGCGGTCATTCACTTCATCAACTTAGGCGTCACGCAAGCCCTAGTTAAACTTTTAATAAACCTCCAACATACATCAGACACTATCGTGAGCGAGATGCTCACTCAAGACATCCTTTGGCTCTTGGGACAGGTGATCCTTCAGCTTTACTAAATTGCTTCAATTTTATCGTTGTTGTAAAATAAAAATATTTACAACAGTGTGTGAGCGTGTATATATGTATTTTTTTTTTAATTCAAGGAAAACCGCGCTATTATTTCGCGATTCTCTTTAGGTGGCTCAGAGGGACCAGAAGTTTGTGTCAAAGATAAAATTGCTCAATTCCATAAAAGTGTTTCACACGCTGCTGAAAGAGCATCTTAACAACAGCAAGACTTTATTGGCGCTGTTGCTGATTATCAAGACTCTTTCTAAAAACTGTAAGACGCTATTTCCTTTCTCTATACGCGTGAAAACAAATGTGCAAGTTGTTGTCTTTTTTTTTTTCTCAGCTTATTCCGTGCAAGTGCTAGTAAGGGATGGCATCTCCAATACTTTGGAAAAAACGTTCGTCAGTGTCGGTTACACGCCACACTTGAAACTGAAAACGTTAATGGACTGCTTCAAACATTTAACAAGCAACAGTACGTGTGTTTTATTTTTGGCCATCGATCGTCTATTAATTGTGCAAGATTATTTTTTCACATCAATCGTTTATCACCGTTTATCTCCGATGTTTTCTTTATTTTTCAGAACTTTGCTGTAGCAAGTTCGTCAAGGTGGGAATGGTGCACCTGCTGATGAAGATATTTGAGAGATGGGAGAAATTCGACGGGCAGTTGCGACTGAAGATTTGCAATTACGCTCTTAATACGCTTCAGCATCTCTGCGTTACAAGTAGGTTCACTAGTGCAGATTTTCGTAAACAAGAGCGCGAGAATAGTCCAAAAATATACATTCGTTTTTTATCGTTCTTCACTTACGTGTATTCCCGAGAAAGTGCCAGTCAATGTCACGCGTGTGTTTTTGTCGTCTTTTTAGAAGCTGGAAGGAGAGCTATCAAGTCTAACAACGGCCTACAGTTACTGTACCGGTTCTGCACGAACTGCCCAGAGGACAAAGCGTATGATTGCCTGCTGTCGCGTATTTGCGGGATAATTAATCAATGTCTGGAGAAGAGGGAATTGCCGGTGCCCGAAATGTCGCCCGCGAGGTGAATAAAATGTTCGAGGTCGGAGAGTATCCTCGACCAGTATTATTTCCTGACTTTGTGCTCTTTTGTCTTTTAAGTGTATCGTTATAATATATACGTATACTGAGGTGTATAAACAACGATGGTTGTTCTTGTTCTTACGCTACATCGCTAGATCAAACGAATAACTAATGCATTTTGTGCGAAACGGCATGACGTTTTTTTTTTTCGTCGGCGATCACGCGGTAACTAAAATTTCGATCGGTTTTTCTTTTTGCATGCAGATTCGTTCTGCCCGAAGTGAATGTCAGGGCGAGCAGTGCTGAAAGCTGTAGCGACGTCGACAGCCAGGTGTGTACACGGCACTTCGGACTGACGTAACACATGCGGTGCTGATCTAACGCGTTAACACGTGCATGATTTGTTAGCGTAGCATGATGTGTTTTATTCTGACGAGTTTCGGCGTGCAAAACTTTGTTGTTTTGACACTCATCGATTAATTTATTATTTATCATTAATTTATCGCTCATTATTTGTGTCCGGAATATTAATTTTTTCAGGCGAACAGCGTGACTTCGGCCAGCCGAGTGTACAGCGACGTCGATTCCGGCGACGACGAGGAGAGCCCCGACTCCAGAAACACGGCGACGAACACGTCAATTCAAGTGAGCGACGAAGTAGATGAGAGCAAATTCTTCGCCGGGGTCTTCACCTCGGAAAGATCCGAGGAGGATCTTGCTGGGTTGGTGAAACATCAGTTTTGCAAATTAATATTATCGATATTACAACCGCACAATAATTAAATTATTTATGATTTTAATTTTCCATTTCAGATACCACACGTTCTTTGAGGAATTGGACGATTTGCAAACGCAACTAGGCGCTGTCGGATCGTCGAACGTCAAATTAAACGACGTTTGTTCAAAGTCTTCAATGAAGGACTTTTCCAAATCCAGCAGCGTGGCAAAAGTCGATACGCACAGTTTGAAAATTCTGAAGGACGTGGCGAGTAACGCCTCGAAGCGGCACGCGTACTGCACCGTGGCGAGCAGAGTGAGAAGCATTATTAACTTTGTGAAGGTCGCGTATCCGGACATGATCGGCGGCGACGGTCTGGGTAAAGCGGAGCCGCTGAACGCGAAGGACAGGAAGGTTTGCCGAGCGAAGCTGCTGACTTGCGTGGAGCGAGGTCTCCACGCGGCCGCCACAATGCAGGAAGTCGTTTACGATCTGGACGCTCTCGCGAATTCTGCCAGAAGAAAGGCTTCGGACGACGAGCGATTCGGTAATTGGGACGAGAAAAAGATTGGCAAGCGCGGTCTAAATACGAAGCAATTGCAGTTCGAGTCCCGATTCGAAAGCGGAAATCTCAGGAAAGCTATTCAGGTATATACGTAGTCGAGTTCACGCTATTCACGATTTTATGTAATCGATTATGCTTATACGTTACGCAAGAATCTGCGCGATTACGCCGGCAGTTTTCACGACTTATATTCCAGTTATGTGTAGAGAAAAACCTCGTATTTCTCAATATATATATATATATATATATATATATATATATATCTCGTCTCGTAATTTCTTCTTTGCAGATAGGCCCTCGGGAATATGATCTTATCTTGACACCGGACGTGAACAGCGCCTCCAGACATCAGTGGTTCTACTTCGAGGTGTCCAACATGGAAGCGGCCGCGTACACGTTCAACATCATCAACTGCGAGAAAGCGAACTCGCAGTTCAACTTTGGCATGAAGCCGATACTGTTCAGCGTGACGGAGGCGCAGTGCGGCAGACCGGGCTGGATGAGAACCGGCGTCGAGATCTGCTACTATCGCAACTGCTACCAACGATCAGCTCGGGGGAAGACGTACCTAACGACGTCGTTCACCGTCGCGTTTCCGCACGCCTACGACGTCTGCTACCTGGCGTATCATTTCCCGTACACGTACAGTCTGCTGATGACCAATATCTGGAAGTGGACGAGACAGGTCTCCGCGGCGAGCGTGTACTTTCGCGCGGAGACGCTCTGCGAGACTCTGAACGGCAACGAGAATCCCGTGATCACAATCACGTCGCCGGATTCCAAGACCAATCCTATACATGTGAGACACATTCAGTTCTTCAGAAAGAGAACAAATAAATCTTAGCGTGGCAAAAAAAAATGTGATCCGTCTTCTTTCAGAACCGCAAGATGATCTTCTTGACGTCTCGAGTACATCCCGGTGAGAGCAACGCTTCTTGGGTGATGCACGGAACGATGCAAACTCTTCTGAGCGAGAGCCCGTACGTTAGCAGTCTACGGGACGATTATGTGTTCAAGATAATTCCTATGTTAAATATAGAAGGAGTCGTGAACGGCTGGTGAGTAAACGCTTAGTGTATTTTGCCGCTTTTATTTATGAATACCATTGCGAAATTCATGATGGAAATTTCTAACTCTAAAATGAAAGATTTTACATCTACGTCGACTTAATTAATAATTGGGATGGCGGAGATCGTGTAATCGTACCTTTATTTAAAAGTTCAGTGTAACACAAGAGTCGCACATTCCGCGTTGCACGCGGAATTCAATGTGAAAGCAACGTTTCACGTTGACGAAACTTGACGCGCCGATTGTCATACGTCCGGATGACCGAAACGTTACCCGGACCGATCATTTCCCTTCCGCGGAATATACACGTCGGGAGCTGCCCCGTGAACGTTTCATCTTGCGGACGTATAGATACGTTAACACAATAATGATGTGAGTGATGATTGATTACTTCCTTACGCATATAAAAAAAGTTAAAACGCTAGCGGGCTTACAATCAGTTTCGATCAATTTTTTTTTCTCTTTTTTTCGTTGCGTGTTCTTCGACTTTCTGCAATTCTTCTTGATGTTAATGTCAAGACGCAATTGTTTAATTAAAGAGAGTGCAATCACAAGACGAGTGAATAAAGTGACAAATTATTCGAATAACTGTCTGCCATTGTCAAATGATCGGGGAATGAGAACTGAAATAAATGCCCTTGTGAAAATTTACAGCTTGTCGAGTAACGTCGGCAGGAGAAGAACAATTCATCTTCGTCACTTTCTCTTTTACTCTACGATAACTTTGACAATTGTCACTTTCGAACCGCGATTATTAGTCTCAAGAGTAATTCTAAAGGTTAATCAGAGAAACGGTAATCTGCCTGCCGCCGACCGAGGAAGCTGTTGAGTAATTGTGATCCTCTCTGACCCCCAAAAAAAAAAGAACTGTCGAACATTGTGTATCGGGTATGCCTTAAGTTAGAGCTAAAACGGCGACAACGACACCGACCTGTCGCGCGACAGTTCGCCGTCGTGTGTCACGCATACGCGAAATTCATATATAAAATATACATACACATATATTTATATATATACCTATATATAGTTCTCCTCAAGTATGTATTTACTGTCACTTATTACGACGAAATAACGTGACGTTGCCTAGGAAGAAGTAAAGCGTTACTTGGACGGAGGGTCTAATACTTTGCCGTTTGTGCGCACCTTGATGTTGTACCTATAAGCCGGTTCCGCCTCTGGCAGGATCGTACTGCTGTCGTCGTCCTGGTCCTTCATCATCGACGAGTCCGCCGCTGATGCCGACGCCGCCATGTCGTCGGCAGGTTGATCGTTCACATAATCCTGCACGCTGTCGTACGGTCCGATCGTGTGGGCGTCCTCCAGACCGTTGTTCGGCAATTCGGTCTCCGCGGCCAGGTCGCTGTAGTCGGGCGACTCGCGATGCTCCATCCTCATCTCCGACGAGGATGAGGAGGAAACGACGGGACGTGAGGCCGACGGTCGCAAAACCTCGCGGGTCTCGAGACCGTCGAAAACGCTGTCCTTGCGTGCCTGGGACGCCATAGCGGCGTGTTCTGTGAACAGACTCGTGATGTCCGGAATGTGCTCCGGTCTGGTGTTGTCCAGATCGTCGACGGCCCCCGAGCGCTCGTCATTCTGGTCGTCGAACGTCGTCTCCGACGCCGTCGTGCCTTGCTGCTGCTGCTGCTGCTGATTGCCAGATGCGGGAACGGCGGTGGTGATCAGCCTGCTCACGACCAGATCCTGTGGTGATTTCTCGGACGCTTCCGGTGGCGTCGCCTGCTCGTTCTCGGCGTCGCTGCTCGAATGATGTTGATCGTCGATGTTGGTGCTATCGATTTCGTGATCGCTCACTTGGTCGTAGCCGGCCGGCGCCGAGGTGGTCGTGATGTAGGGCCTGTGATTTCTAAAAAAATATCAAGAAGTTTACTCAGAAATAGAAATCATAGTTGATGTGTTTTTTTTGCCTTTTAAGATGATTTACAATTTCTTATGTACATGTACAAAAACTTCTTCCAAAGAATTAAGTTTCTTTACACGTTGTTTTGCATTGTTGTGAAGTATCATTATAGGAAGGAAAGTTTCTGAAGTTAGGAGAGCGAAATTGCAGTTGTTGAAATGGTGGAATGTGTATTTGCGCGTTCGTACGAGGTAATATAATTTTTATATCTTCAGGTAGTCATTACTTCGCATGCTTCAGTAGCGCGACGGATAAACACGTTTGATTATAGCGACACATTTGCATATCTTATTGCCAAAAAGAATTTTTCATTTTTGTACGTGTGCAAGAGAATGAAATTCACCTTAACTACATCAGGACATTCCTGTGTTATCTCTTCTTCCCTTTTCTTTTCTTTTACACACACATACACACACACATTCTCTCTCTTTCTTTCTTTCTTTCTCTCCCTTCTTTTGCTTCCTCTGTCTTTCTCCTTTTTTTAAGCTTGTGTAGTTTTTTGATAAGTATTATCTCACCTCTTACCCCTGAGTCGCGGAGACTGGAATGCTGCCGTAGTTGTAATAGTAGCATCTTGTTTGCTCGCAAATAAAGTCCTTCACAAGGGTGCAATCCTGCGCTTCCCATTCTAACGTCGGTGCCTTCATTGCAACACATCCATCCGCACTTCCGCTGTCGCCGCTGAAACCAAGAAACTCGTGTTTTAAGGAATTATAGCACTACTATTATAGCACAAAAGAATAAAAGTATTTAATTATTTAATTATTGTCACCTTCAATCGAATAGTGCATACAATACTGAAGATTTACTTAATGATAGTGTGTAA
This sequence comes from Pseudomyrmex cubaensis, assembly GCA_014825685.1. Taxonomy (NCBI): domain Eukaryota; kingdom Metazoa; phylum Arthropoda; class Insecta; order Hymenoptera; family Formicidae; genus Pseudomyrmex; species Pseudomyrmex cubaensis. The sequence continues at coordinate 48,246 of QVOA01006697.1, read as the reverse complement.
TAAATTTTTTTACTTTAATTTAATTATTCAATTTTATAAGAAAAAACTTTTAATATGTAATGAAAAGTGTTACTTTTCGCGTGCCACCCTCTGGGGTTCCGTGCCGGGTGGTACTTCAGCAGGTCTGTTGCCAGGTCGTTTCAGCATATAGTCGAAAGTCACATTAAACGGCAATCCCGTGCTCATCCACAGGAACATGTCGGTCCCCAATTTATTACCGGATGTCCAGAAGTCGTATTTTGTGTAACCCGCGTTTTTTAAATATTGCGTCATTGTATCAGCCTTTTCTTTTGTCTCGAAAGATGCCAATTGGAGGCCTAACGAGCGGCAATACTGATATGCCAGAAAGTAGTTCAGTTCCGGACTGTAGGGATTCATCCGCGACACGAAGTATTGTATACCATCCAGTTGGATTGTCGTGATTCTCTGGGCTGCAAATATTTCATAAGTACTGTCTGTATTAGAAACGACATTTTATAAATATTTTTCTAACGCGTTCGAGAAAAAAAGTACATCAAGCTTTATTTTAGGTCACATTAAGAAGCGCTGCATTCGCAGTTGTGGCGCGTGTGAAATTAGAGCAAATTAGAGTTGATACAATTCTCACGATATGAATGACAATTTCGCGAATGTAGAATACACATGCTTGATTATCAAAATAACGCGCAAACTGTAAACGACGGTTAATTTTTTTACATTTTACATTATAACTATCTCTATTAAAAATAATTATTTTAAGTGTTCTTATTAATTTTGTGATCTCGATAAACTTTTATTTTGAAAAAAAAATTTTTTCTGAAAGCTTTCGTTTCTTTTAGCTTGTCGAAGCACGTACGTAGTGTTACGAGTTCCGAGAAGACCGCAAATGGCCATAGAGCCGCGAAAAATTACGTCCTATGAATACCTAATGCACAGTTACTATTCCATTTTAGTATTGCAGCATAAGCCTCACGATCGAGAACCGTTACGATTAATAAAAACGTCTATCTTTTTCTCTGCTGTGTATGCAAATTTGTTCAACGCGGAAATAGCAGTTAAAAAAAAACGCTTCTTTCAATCTAGAAAAATTTAAAGCCGAATATCACGCGCGATATTCAACTTGTTTGCAGGATGCGTAACTTTTTTGCGTGTAGAAGACTCGAAAAAAAAAAAAACATTTCAATTTATACGTTGTCAAAAAAGCATGACATTTCCTTGTGTTACGCCTCGTAGCAACACGCGAGATGCAATAAAAAGGGGAGATGCGCAAAATTGAAGCGGCTTTCGTTCCGGCGCTATTCGTGACCGCTTCGTAACACGCCTTTTAATTTCACTTTAAATGCGCGCCCCCGAAGAAAATATAAACGCGTTTTTACCCGCTTCACACAATGACTCGAAACCTTACAGAAGGACAGTGTTAACATCGGGTTGCGCGCAGGGTTCATTGAACCTGCCACGGCTATTTAGTTAACTGTACTTATGAATTATGACGCGCCGAGAAAGATCGCCGAATAGCCCTAGGTGACGAGTGTCGCAACTAAAATCCCTCTCATTGTTTCTAGTCGCGATTGTTTCCCGTTACATACTTCAGCAGATACATCGGTGACTGCGAGGAATTAACTTTTTTAAATTTTTATATAAACTTATAATTTGTTATAACAAACAATTTTCTATAACATGAAATTAAAATTACGTATATGTCAAATAAGTATATAAGCGTGTCTCGAAACAACTCTTGAACTTCATACGCAAGAGAGTTACGAAACAAAGTTGAAGGCTTCAATGCAAAAAGAGCACAAGTTCATGTTTTCTTTTTTCTTTCTCCTCTCTCTTTGGCCACGCAAGAAATTTAAAAGATCAAACAAGAATATTTAACCGGGAAAAAAAGAGTAGAAGAGAAAAGAACTAAAGAGAAGTAAAGCATCGACAGATAAACCACCGTGGAATGTGTGATATTCTCAAATTTCTCGCAACGACAAAGAGACCCAGAAACTGCTCATTACGCCGTTTTGTAGAAGTCAATGGAGTCGATTTAAATTTTCCCGAAGGAACACATTCCGTATGCATGCAAAGTGCGCATCGTTATATACACAGCGAACGGCGAATAAGCAAGAACGACCGGAACGAGATATCCGTCTCGGCCGGTCAGCAGAAGTCTCGTCACGGCTCCGGGTACTTCGTAGAGCGCATCCGTAGCAAAAACGTTCCGGATCGTGAAGTTGGACGTGCAGGTGGTGGTAAATGACCCGAAGGCCTTGAGACGTTTGCCGTCGGTGTGTGTGTGGAGAAGCGCGCGCGTGTAAGAAGAGGCGACTAGAGTCGTTTTTAACTACAGCTTCACGTAACACACGCCGCGGCCGGCTAATGATTTTCGATGAGGCTCCGGCTCGAGAAAACGAGCTCGACATACACGAACGAAACGCGTCTATATATAAACGGTTTCCTTAAATATTCATCGGCATATGTACAATCTGTTTTCTGCGTGATCTCTTCTGTCTTCTTTTTTTGTGACTACAGCAAGTCTTTTACACTTGCGCAAAGGTAAATATCTCGTACATAATTTCGACAAGCATGGAAATACAAGTATGGAAATATCTATATATAGAGATTTTTTATATATAAATATAGAAATAATATACAAACATATGTAATAAAATTAACTTCTTTGATGTAAACAGAATGTCTTTATTACTAAAAAGAACCAAGTAAGAGATTTTAATAATTTAAATTATGAAATAATGTAAAGATCAGAACTTATTTAAATTCATAAATAAAATGAGGGATGATCTCAGGTTCGTGTCGGTTAATTTATTAAATGTAAAATTATTTTAATTTCAGAAATCTACTATTATTTTAATTTACTGTAACGTGCTCGAACAATAGTCTCGAATTATAATGCGTATAGTCTATAACAATAATCTCTCTTGTAATAATGTAATGTATAGTTTGCGAGACAATTTCAACTACCAAGTATTTTGTGTTTTTGTATTGACCGCTTGAGATGTTGTAAGCGCGGCGCGCGTTTTTTCAAATAGACATTTCAGAGAAATCGATTTCTGTACTGATACGTATTGTAAACAGCAGAATCAAAAAACCTACGACCTTGTTTTGATCAATCAAAAGTAATGCTCGAACGGTCTTCGAGAGCAGTCGTTAACAAGCTCAAATCGTACAAGACAAACAACGCATGATTGCCGGGTTAGCGCGCGAAGTGGTATAATAAATTTATTTATTACACCGCAATCTCTACAAGTATTCTCTTTAATTCTTCTTATAGTTTAGAAATATTGTTCTTTTAGATGTACAACAGAGAGTTTTTTGCCTTGTACAATACGCACTTTTTAATGAACAAAATTTTGAGGAAGTGCAACGCGTATCTATCCAGTGTGCTGTGTCGCCCGTGTATTATGCATATTATGTTATTTCCGGTTCAGACTTTGAATGCGCAAGCAGCTGGTGCGGGAGTTTCTTTCTGCTGATCAAACAGTTGCGTAGGAGACGAAAACGCCGAACGGTGAAATGTATACGCGCAATAAAGAGTTGAAAGAACAATATTGTAATTCGACAATAAAATGAAGACGTCACCGACGTGCGAGTTAAAAACCGAGCGCGATGTCGGATATATATTGCGTTGTAATTGTAAGGGTACTAACCTGAGGCGAAGGCCACCACGATAAAGAGCAACAGGATGATCTTCATGTTAGCGTAGCAATTACCGTGCAGTCAGTCGTTTCCGTTTCCGACTCTCTCTCGCTCTCTCGCTCTCTCTCTCTCTCTTTCTCTCTCGGAATACACCGGATGTTAGTGTTAGGGTCGCGTTCTCGGACTGGCTTCGCGCTGTACCGTGAGCCCCCTTAAGAGTCTTCTGCCCGGATCCCGGAGGAGGGGGTAGTTGAAGATGATTCACTGGCTAACCTAGAGCAGGATGGTGGCGGCGGCGGCAACAGCAGCAGCGGTGACGGCGGCGACGACGACGACAATGACAACGACGTGAAGACGAATCGAAAAGTAATCGAATCGCAAAAGAATCGCCGATGACAAGGCCGAAAGAAGAAGACACAATGGACTGAATAACGGCGAGAGACATATCCATGATCGGGGTGACGCCACGCTTGATTCGGGTCCGCTTCTTCTCGATCGCAGAGATGATGCGCGAAATCGACGATGTAATAAAATACGAAAGTACAACCCCCCTTCTCTCGCGATCACAAAGCAAAATCGAAGATCGATTATGAGCTTACCGATGGAAATCCTCGTCGACAGGTGAAGAAGCGTATATTCCTCGATCGCCTGATACGTCATTCTGAATTTCTATCTCTTAGATTAGCTCTTAGATAAAATACTTCGCGCAAATAATAATTCAAGCAGTTTTAATTTTACTACGTACTCTGTGAAGATTTAGAGGATATATATGTAATATGTCAATCGACCAGGATCGATCATTATGTTCGATAAAGCAAACATAATTTTGCTTTTAAAATCGAAGATGTTTACTTGCCGAATAAACCCCGCGGTTATAAATGAGCGCAACGTGCAATCGCATCGGACTAATTTGTATTAACTAGCAGAGTCGTCGTATGAATAATGCTTGTTCGGCAAAAGGAATTATAATCCGTTTGTAAGTGGCGTATCGCGTGGACGTGGAATAATGGCAGAAGCGGATAATAGCAAGAAAACGTTGTTATTCGATCGGTGTATAACGTTTATGTTAATGCTATTAATAATATACGCACGCTCGGGGCTCACTTTGTTTGAGACACCGTAAATCCTTCTTCAACCGTCAGTTCTTTCGCACGACGATATATGGAATTTCGCTTTGCCGCGTCTTTCACGATTTTCTCTATCTTTCTCTCTATCTTTCTCCCTCTCTCTCTCTTTCTCTCTCTCTCTCTCTCCGTCTCTCTCTCTCTCTCTCTCTCTTGATTCGTATCGACGATGCTGCGGCAAAAAGACGCTCCGCTTCAAGGCAGACTTCATTTCTGAACATCACCTCTCTGGTAAGGCGCTTCGATATCACCACCCCTAAAAATTGCCTCACTTCATTCTTCAGCGAGGCGACACGCACGAACCTGCCGCTCAAATCCAACGCTAATTGCAACAAATCGCGTTTATCTTCCGACGAAAAAATCCGTAAATTATACCTTTCGATTACAGGCCGGTTCGTAAAGCATTGACATCCCCAACTATGTTGCGCTCCTCCTCGGTTTTCAGCGAGCAAACGAACGAGACGAGCTCGATGATGTCGATCGTTAATCCCGATTCAAGTGCTTCTCGTTCTCTACAAATGTATATAACAGAGTTTTATCTAACGAGATGTGTGTAAACCGTATTTTAATAAAATCGCGATCGCGAGACGACGCTTCGCTATAAAGAAGACGACGATCCTCGAGCTTAGAAGTTCTCCGCCGTCGCGAGAGAGCACCGAAGAGAGCGTTTCAACCGGTTTCCATCTCTTTTTCTCTCTCTCTCTTTCTTTCTCTTCGCACAGCCTTTGGCGCCGTTTATTCTTGCGCTTCTTCGCCGATTTCTTTTGGTGCGCATCATCATCTTTCACTGCAAACGCGGCGTGTTCTTCTTCCCGTAAGATCCAATGGAATTTCTGGTTCGTCAGCTCGCGAGCGAGCGAGCGCGCGAAGCACCGCATCGCAGACATTACGAAGCGGCGCGTGCGAATGCTACCGGCCCTCGCGTCTCAATTAAGCTTACGCGTGATTAATGATACGAGATCGTATCGGCGTGCGCGCGTCGCCAGAGAGCGTATTTAACGAGTTGACGCATTCCTTCGAGTCGCAAGTCCGCACGGTGACTCTGTTATTTCTTTTCGTTCGAGCCGGGATCAAGAAGCCCTCTCGGCGATATCCCGTAATCTTAATGAGAAGCAGCGTTATTTCATATACGGACGCTGCGCGTTAAACTCCTCCTCCTTCCTCCCCCGTTTTCCTCGCCGATGTCTTTTCTCCATACGCTAAGAGACGCTGGCACTCATTCGGTAGTTGAAATTCCATTTTATCGTTCCCGTGAACTTTCATAGCGCGCGCGCGCGCGCTCGCGCTATACCGAAACGACGGAATTTCCTATCAAGTGCCTCATTGAGCCACGTGAGATAGTACTCACGTTATTACAAGAATCTGGGGTTTATCTCGAAACATCGACTGTGTGTTCGAGCAAAATGTTATTCGCGTTTATGCATTTCCCGCGTTTATTTTCTATTCCGGCCGACCGATTCTTTACCGGTTTACGGCGTCGTCCGTGCACGTTTGACTCTCTCATTAGAGAGATGCCTGATACATACGCGAAAAAAAGACACGCGCGCAGTTTCTTGTTTCGTATTTAGATGTATTTTATTCAACGTGCCTTCTCGTTCGATGAAGGTGCCTTCCTCGGCAACGTTTTTGCATATTCCCTCGAAATATTTGCCTAAAGCATTCAGGATGATTTAATTTGAACTTTCTTCCCTGCTAAATTTTTATTTGCTACTAAATGTTTCGAAGAAGTTTATTAATAGCAAACACGCCGATGTGTGTGTGTGTGTCGAATCAATAAACGTACACGCAGGTATTAACCGCAGGCGATGCGCATCGATAACGCACGAATCGCAAAGAAAAGAGCCGCGTGTTTCTCAAGGTGGACTGTATTTCTGGCCGTGTGTTTCGCGGATCGAAGAATCGATTCACCTGCCTCTCGAAATGCCGATCGGCGCGATCGGCTCTTCTCTCTGAAGCGGCGCGCTCCTCCTCCGGTTGTTCGATTACGATATGGAAACCGGTACGAGAAACGCCACACATATTCCAGAAAACGCATCGTCTTCTTCCTCCTCCTCCTCCTCCTCCTCTTCCTCCTTTTCCCTCTTCTCGCCACCAGTATCCGTACATGGTATTATCTCTCGACCGTGGTATGCCCGGTGGCGGAATCGTTGGATCAATGATCAGAGACCGTGTTATTTCTGGTGCACGGCGCGCTGTGCGGGCGATCATGCGTACATACGCAAAAAAGGATCTCGCGTGACATCCAAGACCTACCGCACCACGGAAACCGTCTCTCCGGCTCCGGCATCCGCGGCTCCCTACACGGGAAGACAGAGCCGAGTTTAATGACAGGATGGTGCCGGTTCTCTTCGCGCGCGGGTTCAAGAACGCAGATAAATCGGCGGGAGACGTTTCGCGGTCGCTGGTTGTTTCATTACACGCAATTTAATTCACGTGCGCAACGCGGTTGTTGTTTCGGAAAGCTAACGAGAGAAACTTGATAACTTTGCACGAATCTTTTTTTTATTTGATATAAAATGCTTTTTTAATGTATTATTCGAAATTAATCATACAGCGTGTAGATACGTTGATAATGGAATTTGGCTGGAGAGAGCCGACTTGTATCGAGAGCGTGCCGCGAATACTCGCGGCGCAAGTCACGTTCCGCCTTTGGTACCTTGGTATAGGTCAGTTTAACAGGTTGGGTTCCCATCGCGGTATTCCCGTGGGAATGCATCATGTTCGCTCGAGTGTACTCAGACTCCGTGATGCTTATGGGGCTTCTCTCTTTCTCTCTCTTTCTCTCTCCGTGTAACGATGAGAGAAATGAAAGCAAAATCTCCGGTGTATTGGATAAACAAGCGATCTTGCAGCAACGCAGACCATCGCAATTGTCGCTGTCTCTTCGTTCTTCCGTTCTCTCTTACTTACCGTCTTTCTCTCTCTCTTTCTCTCGCCTCGTTTTCTTCGTCATCTTCGTCTTCTTCTTCTTTGTTTTCTTCTTCCTTTCTTTCGCTTGATCCGCTCCATGCGAGGGAGATGCTAGAAACAACTTCTCACAGCCGCGCGCCAAGAGACTTGGCTTTTTTTTTTGCTAAAACAAAAGCAAAGACGGGGGTTCGCCGCGCGGCGGCTAGCGACGGCCAGCAGCGACGACCATCGCCATGACGAAGAACACGAAGAAGAGGAAGGAGCAAGGCAGGCGGGAGAGGAAGGATGCCTAGAGGGATTCTTGTCGAGGTCTATTTCAGGACCCAATCGCTATATGTAAGACCCTCTTCCACTCTCCTTCCCTCCTCACACGTCTCGCCTCGTCCTTTTTCATCATCTTGTTGCGCCCTCGTTCTCGTCGTCTGCCTCCTCTTCGTCACTACTAGTGCGCCTCATCTTCTTCTTCTCCTTTTTTCCTGTGTGTACGGAACTTTTGGTTTTAACTTGCGAACACAATCTCGGACCGAGACGGAGCCATACTGCCCCGTAGACTTCGACGATGTTCGCTCTCTTCCATTTTGATATCTCTAGGACAGTGATCCTCATGCGATGTTTTGTGATTAATCGAGAGAACATTGGAGGTGTCTTAAAATATATATATATATCAGAGGTATGGCAAGGATACGATCGCAATGTTTAAGAAATTTTGGAACTGTTAATCAGAAAGAAAAAAGGAATAAAATGATATTTACATTATTTATCTTTTAAAACAATTTTTTAATTTATGCAAGTAAAAAATAATTACCGAACTGATTGCGCTGTTGCTACATTTTCTTTTGTCATTTTTTAAATATGTCCCAAATCTTCTTAAAGCAACCAAATACTGTTTTGGACAATTAGATAACAAACTAACGCGATAATTTTTCAAGTAACATATTTAATGTACAATATACTCTATATTTATGCAACTTTATTAAATTCTGCAGTAATTATAAATTTTGCGTCAATATATATTTTTAACTCGATATATTTCTGTAAAACTGTTCGTGCCACAAAAAATTAATTACATCTTAATTCCGTGTCTGATTCTCTTAAGTACTGTGAAATAACGTAGAGGAAGAAAGATTATCCCGACGATCGGATAGAGTACCAAACACTGTTAACTATTTATAGAATTCGGTTCTATCCGAAAGAGAATCCAATTATAAGTGCGCAGGAGTGGTCGAGCGACTTCGTAGTACGAAAAAGGGCCGCACGACCTTGCACACTTTTTTATGCTTCACTCTTTCGGAGCCATAATTCAGTTAGTACCAGAGCAGCTCTGCATGGACTTGTTATTTCTTTTGGAGTTTTAAAACAGTGTTTCTCACTTGTCTTTTCGAGAAATGTATCTCTACTTTCACGCGACATAATTCCTTCATTTTTCGAACAATGTCGATAAGCAGAAATCGGCGAACTTTTATAAATTTGCTCGTTGTGCACGTACATACATATATAGAAACATTATTGAAATAGAATGTGTAATAGGAAAATAATTAATTATATTTGCAAAATCGACTCTAGCAAACATATTTTACATTACAATCTTAAAAAACAAAACAGTATTTTAACTTCTAATTTATTCTAAAAATTTTTTCTATTTTTTTCTTCTTCACGTCTTCTTGAAGTTGCGAGCGACACAAAGATCTAAGTTGAGAACATCAAGTTGACTACTGATCGTTTTGAGCCGGAGCACGGCTCATCGATTATGTACCCGCGCACCTTATTATGTACACGCTGTCTCGCGGATATATATTTAGACAGTTCGTTTTCTCTCTCTCGCGAGATATAATGAAATTATAGCGGTTGTGGAGAGAAAGGACGCCGCGCGGCAAATCGCGCGTAGAATACGTAATATCGCGATCGAACGCGTTAGCGGCGTGACGACATTCTATTTTTTTATTTTATTTTTTTTAATTTATTTTTTTACGGACACAGCACATCGCGCGCAATTAATGACGGAATCGTTGGGAATGACTCGTAATAACAAACGCGGTGATCGCCGATCATCAACCCGCGTGTATTGCCACGACCGCTTTTACTCACGCCCTTGTTGCGGTTACGTGCCTGGGATTTAAGAGGACGACCTAGAACCTGAAACCGTGAACTCTCTCTTCTCCGTCCGCGATTACACAGGGTCGAGGTGAAGAGACTCGCCCTCCGGAGAAGGTTTTAACATGATCGGGCAGCTCGTTACGCGCGGCAAAATGCCGCGACGGCGGCGCGGCGTGTTCAAGAAGAAACGCTCCTCCGCACAGCGTAGCGAATGCTATTCTCTGATGCCTGTAAAATGTAAAAATAATTTACACGCTGTATAATACACGCCACTGGCTTTACATATGCAAATAAGACGCGACGTGCGCAACAAAGTGTCCAATGGCGACTTCGGTGAGCTTCGTCTGATTTATTCCCGTGTATTCAAGCGAATGTGCGAGAGTATATCTTCTCTTATTTTCTAATTTGTTATTTAAATGTATTGTTAGAATAATTAACGTCGCATTGCCTGCGGAGTTATATAAAAAAATCGCGTCAAACCAAGTACCTTTATGACAATTCTCTCTCTCTCTCTCTTTCTCTCTGTTGTAGTAACGATGATTTAACTAAAAGTCGTTTTATCAACCGTTCACTAAGATAATAGCGCAGTGGCCGGAAATTGCACGTTCACGATACTCGAACGATCTGAGAGAATTAATCATTAGCGATATCAATAGGTCCTCAAGGAGGATCGGATAATGGCCGATACACTTTGAGCGTAATATCGCGTCTTAAAAGGGAGGATAAAAGTCTCCGATACTGCCGAAACATTTATTCTCCATAAATATTCATTAGAACGACCGTACTCTAATCGGGTAGTTCTACTTCTGGAATAACTTATCGGACTCCATTCTGAAAAATCTCAACCGTTTGCGTTATCAGACATCCGGTGTATTCTTAGCGTGTGCGTTTCTCTCTCTCTCTCTCTCTCTCTCTCTCTCTCTCTCTCTCCTTTTCTTTTATCTCAGCGTGTTAAGTCTCGGAAAACATCCCCGGCGCTATGAATCGCGGCTCACAAGCAAGAACTCGCGAGAACGCCGCATTCTCGCCGTTTTCTTCCTCTCGCGAGAGGAAGAAAACCGCGTCGGCGCGCGTTTCAGTCGGAGAGTGTTTCTTCGGAGAAACGATCCCGCAAGGATGAGAGAGAAAGAGAAACAGCGTAGAAGAAGCGAATGAATTTGCTCGCCCTTTGCCGGGGCGGCCGGTAGAAAAAGGGTCGGCTCGGGCCGGAGACCTTGGGTCGCAGGAGGAATGCAAATCGAGACCGGTCACGAATATTCTAATGTGCAGTTAGTCGTTACACGACGAAGGGGAATGGCGCAGCAGCCACAGAGATTGCACCCGGGTAGCACGTTTGCGCACCCAGAATGTCCCTCTTACGTCACGATTCTACGATTAGATGCTCCGCGTGCCACCGAACCAGTCGGAACGCCATTCGGAACGCAAATGACGACGTCGAATCTCGTAATAACGACGTATTCGCCGTATTTTTAGTATCGCGTAACGGGCAAACAGGTTGCCGGTTGTTCTTTTCCAATTTATTTTCCCCGATGGCTATCGATTTAGCCGTTTGGGCTATTACTTGAATATCGGGGGAATAATCGGTCGTGAAGGATCGTTCATTATCGATCGTTCAACTCCTCCGCTTAGCTGAAAATATATTACTCCAGTCGTAAATTTTGATTTTAACTATCTCATCGATATGAGATTTTTACGAGATATCATCGACCCACGTAAGAAAGCTAACGATTTACTACCTTCAAATAACTGCTGGCTTGTTATATCTGTAACACGAAATGGAATTCATAAATATGTACAGACGCACAACTCGCTTTTGTTTTTTTTAATTGAAGATATAAAACACGGTAACACAGTGTTGATAACGCGTTACGAAACGACGCTCGTTTCCGAGCGTGAGAGATTTAGAGAGACGTAGAAACGGAGTTGGGGGACAAAAAAATCGTCGTCCGGTGGTTGCACGATCGAAACCCGGGATAACCCCGGGAGAAAATGCTGCCAGGCCCGTGTAGAAGACGGTGATAGATGCGAGCGGACATGATGGTGGTAGAGAGTTCACGGAAGAAATACGCGATACGTGGAAGAGAAGCCCTAGGAAAGCACAGGTTCCCAAGGTGCCCCGAGAATTTCGCTTTACGATCGCAAGAACGAACGTCTTCCTCCTCGTTCGTCTTTCGATTTTTCTGTTCCGGATTATTCCGAGAATTCCCGGCCGCGAATCCGATCTCTTACGATTAGTTCTTGTCAGCCAGGCTATTTTCTTACGTCATTTTTTTTTTGTCGCTATAAAAATTTATTGCCTTGCTCGTGGGATGACGTAACGAGCGGGTTCGAATAACTGAGAGAGAACATCACACAACGGTCATCTATACTCAGTTATTGATTATTATATTTTTAGAAACTAAAAACCTCGAGACTTTTATGTAAAATTTGCCATCGAGTCGAGTAAGTTTTCGTAGTTGTCCGCATTGACAAAATTATATTTGCGAAATCGTGTGTACGGACATAAGTACGGTGTGCTCTTCGTTGACACATAGCAAGTCCGAGAGACGAGTGGTAGATGTAATTTGTACAGAGGATCTCTCTTCAGAGGTGAGAGAAGTTAGCAGTCAAGGCTCTCTCCTCGAAGTCATTGACATTGGCCGCGGCACGAAGAGACCTGATGCTCTTCTACATCGAATGGCTAATAAAACAGCGACACTCTCATTGTACGGTCATTATTTAGTCATCGTTTTCCAAACAGGCGTGAGATTCGTCTTCCTTTTACGGCTTGCACATAATTATCTCTTTTACTTTTTATCGTCTTAATTTTACCGTCTTAATCGTCTTAATTTTTCCAAATTCAACGTCTCGTTTAGAAAAGAACAGAAAGAGTTCTGCGCTTTGTTTCGAATCCGAGAATTTTCAGACCGGTCTGATGTTTGTGCGTAGTCCGGACGTAGTTCTTTTATAAACAGCATTTACCTGACGGAGCGTTGCGCGCTTCTCCGCGCAATTTCGTTTCGGTCCGCGTTCTAAAACGCGCGCGGCGCGGCCGCTTTTTTGGCGTGTTGCGTGATGAGATCTATTATCTCGGATGACTGTCCTCTTTCGCCGGCTTCTGCGAACGTAGATCGCGCCGGTGAACGTCCGTTCTCTCCCGACGGGACATTTGTACGCATCATCAGTTGTACGTCGTCAGCGTTATTGACGGCACTTGTCACTATCTTTCTTTCTCTCTCGTCTCGCAAAATCAATCGACGTTTTTTCCCCGTTTCTCGAACACGCGTGTAAATAGTATCGCAGATATAAATAGATACGGAGGAGAGAAATACGGACGCGGTAGCACAATTATTTTGACAAGAACCGCGATAGAAATATGTTTCTCAATTATTTTGCAAACATTGAATTTTTCAAAAATGCATTCTAGTCGCATTCTTTCTCGAGACTCCGAAGGGAATAGAACTCGCTTGATATTCCGCGCGGCTGGCGTACACGGAGATATTAGAGTGCGGAATGACGAGTGCGTGCCGCTAAGAGATGTCAAGCGGCTATAATTCAAGCGACAATCTTCATCGGTTGTCACCTGCCTGTGACTCGGTGGTCATTAGCTATGCACAACGCGGAGGCATCACTTCCTTCGACTCAGCTTCCGGCCGCCGGAAACGTCCTTCCATCGTGGCTGAATCCTTAAATGAAAATGATCTCTTCCCACCCCTCCGCCGATCGAAAACGATGTGCCGAGACGCGGTATCGTCGTGTGCATCGTTGCATAATATCCATCGTTGCATGTGTCTTTGCACGCGCCTAAGTACACGTTTTACCGGTAAGCAAATAGAGGAGAGAGATTGTCGACGCGTATGAAGTTAGCACTCCGACATTAAAATTCCGCGATTCTTCCCACTTTATTTTATTCCGTAGTTCCGCAGAGACTAAGAGACTCTCGACAAAGATCTTCGAGGGACTCAGGAAACCATATTATTTACAACACCTTTAAATGTCGAGTTGATTCTTTTAGGAAGGGAATCTTAGAGAATTTTTTTAGTCGGATATGTTTTATGCCGTGAACTTGAGAAAGCGTTTTAGAAGATTGGTTAATAAATAACGCTTGTAAATTGCTTCTCTCGCATATAATAGGAGAGACGCATAAATAATCCCGATATACGCGCACGACGTAAATGTCCGAGAACGTTAAAATTACCTCATTATGTGAGTCTTGCTGGAAAGCCGTGCACTCTCCGCGGTCGATATTAAAACCGGAATAAACTTAGGAAACGAATCGGAAATATATGTCACATCGCGAGAGGCTAATTTGGAATTTTTTTTAGCGTCCTGCAGGACGCTCGTTAACGACAATACATTTGTGTCTGCGTGTAAAATAACGAAGGCAATTTTCAATTACTTCAGCGTTCGTTTGCGATCGTAACGAATCTACGATAAATGGAATCGGTTTCTCCGGTAGAAAAATTGCGATTCTCCTTTCGACGCTTCGTCTGCACTGAAGCATCTTTACAGCACGGTTCGTTGTCGACAGCAATCGATACGGGCTGACGAACGAAGACTTGAATCGACGCTGGAGCAATCCCAATCAGGCGTATCATCCGGTGATCTATCACACGAAGGGCTTGATGGAGTATTGCGCGAGGGTGCTGCAAAGGCCGCCCCACGTTTTCGTCGACTACCACGGCCATTCGCGGAGGAAGAACGTGTTTCTGTTCGGCTGCTCAAGGTCGGGTTCCTGGAGCGCCGCGGACAGGGCGAAACTGGACCTGCCGATGCAGTATTTGGTAAGAGGATCGATGGGAAGAGGGAATCGGTCAAGTAGTAATATTTTTAGATCCCGCGCGCCGCGGATATCATTTGTCTTTTACGTTTATCTCGGTCCCAATCCGTTTATCACTTTCAACGGCGTTTGTATTCTCGATGCGCGCGTTCGATTTGCGCGAGTAATTACGATGCCGACGATTGTCCCGCCGCGTGATAACGTAACGACGCATTAGTCAGGACGCGAAGAGAATGCGCTTCGAATCGCTATTCTGATCATAAAACTGCATATATGTGACTTTTTGCCGATGTTCCCCGATCTCGTAATCTTCCCTACGTTCTGTGTCAGATGTTACCGCATCTCATGCAGAAGATCTCGCCGGCTTTCGCGTTGCCGCTCTGCTCCTTCAAGGTCGAGAGAAACAAGGAATCCACCGCCAGGGTCGCCGTGTGGCGGCAGTTGGGTGTTTCGAGGTAAATGGCGGCTTATATATGTAGCGAGATCAAGAGGTTGAAGGAATACTTTTTTTTTTTTAGAGAATTAAATTGTATTACACACATGTAACTTAATTGAACACATAAAATATTATGAATCACACGGGAGAAGATCTCCAATTATATAGATATGTAAACGGTTTCTATATGTATGTGTTCTTATATGTACACATTTAATGGAGTTTTTATAGTTGTACTAAGATATAAAATCTAGCAATTAAAACTTGTTTAATATAATTAACGGTTTACTTGAACAGAAGTTACACGATGGAAAGTAGTTTCTGCGGATGCGATCAAGGCGCATTAGCGGGATTGCATTTCGACACGGAGCACCTCAAAAACATCGGCAAGGATTTTTGCCAAGCTCTATCTATGATGAAGAACGGCGGTGACGACTGGATTGTTGAAAAGTACGTACAAATATATTGTGCTACCTATCAGGAGGATAGGGGAGGGGTTCATTTTTCTTGCAGAAGTAAATATAATTAAATATATAAACCCTCTCTCTCTCTCACATAACTTATCACGCACATCTTGAATAGAATATTTAAAAAATCAAATCGTGCAAAAACTCGAGATTTCAATATTTTGTCTCCATAAGAGAGGAAAAGTATACCACCCCCAAGGGATTTACAGTCGACGATGTTTTAAATCTAAGTCAATGTATTAACGATCGAAGTAAAAAACCTTATAGATTAATGTAATTATTAGATCGACAGAGCAAGCCTGTTGCCCCAGAAAGTGCGTCTTACGAAAGTCGCGGAAGATTCCAAAATGTATTCAGGATAGACACGCTATACATCACACTACGGCACTTTCTTAGCAAACAATAATTAAGTGATTACATATTATAAGGCAAGATTTACGTCTATGAACGTATGCGCATCGCAAATTTTTTAACGCTTCTGCTGAGAACTCTTTTAAATTATATATATAAACGTACAATATGTATTAACCTGTCGCACCGGTCAAAACATGACACACTTGTATGTGTTCATTAACAATGCAATTCTTTAAATTAAAAACCTGTCGTGATTTTATTCCCATTTTGCCAAGTATTTATCTAACGTGTGTATCGATGTTCAAATTAATTGACAGTTTGTCACTTTAGTTCGCTCAATCATCGTTCTTGTTAATTGTGCGTGTTATTTCTTCTTCTAGAACACCTGGCGGAGAACATATTTCCGAGGAAACAGGATGCATGGGCAATGACATATCTTCCAATGAGGAATCGAACGATTCCGATTCCGAGGTTTGAGAGTTATCGTAGTTGAGAGGTCATCGGACTAGCTATATTTCAGCATCAAAAGTTTCTTTACGGTTATTCAATTTTCTATACACTTAACTTAAAAAAATTCCATTCTAAATGATAATACGACGATAAAGTATAGTGCTTCATAAACAAAACTATATTGTAAACAATGTTTATTTAAAACTGGTAACAAACATCAGGCCTTCTACATTCTACATCGTAAAGTATGTATTTGTACATATTTGACAAATTTAATTAATTAATAATAATACTTAGCCAATTAAATTTTACAGTATAAACATATTGTGTAATTTTACAGTGTTGTGTAATTATACAGTAATTTTACAGATTATTCGCTACAAGTTCAATATGTAAGAACACATTAATTAAGAACGTTCAGCCGCGTTTGTGTTTATTAAGCAGAAATGAAAATTTGTAAATTAAATGAATTGCATAATAAATAATGTTTAAAAGTTTTACGTAGAATTGAATAAAAGAAGTTTAAAATAATATAACAAGTTTTTTATACGCCGTTCCCTTCATATTTTATTTGTATGTACGTGTGTGTGTGTGTGTATCTCCGCACGGTTTACTCCTTACACATATGATTATACAAATATAAGAAATAAATGTTATTGAGCTGCGAAAAATTCTCCGTAGAAATTCGTAAGATCTTGTCATATGTAAAACTTCTTGATTACAAAGTTTTACATAACGCGTCATTGAATTACTTATAAATTTTGCGTTTTTTCATTATTCTAGTATGTTGCACATTTTGATATAAGTGTTTTAAAAGAACTCTATGTATAACGTGAACAATAATCCAGTGTGAATAAAATCTAGAGAAAAAACACAGTAAAAGATATTTTAATAATTGAGAAAATTTTTGCAGTGCCACACAATATTGATTTCAATCAACGTCGTAAAAGTTTCAAAAGCAAGAAAACAATAGATTTACAATCTAGTGTTTTTGTTTACGTCTATATTGCTAAAATTTGTAATGATTATAAATTCGTGGCGTTTTTTAACAAAAGCAGTATCGTTTACTTTTCTTCACGTTACTTTCGAGCAAAAGTGTAATTCAAAAATCTAAAATTTATGTAATTGAAAAATCTACTTCTTTGTAAGAACACTTCTCGTTATTATAAGCATAGTCAGTCAAGTTGTACAGTATACTTGAACACGCTTTGAAAATCGGATAGTTTGACATTCAGTGCAATACATATATGTACATGTATTGCGCGGATACAGTTAAAAACACTTTCTCTCATTTTTCGTTGAAGAATTGGCAATTGATATATTTTTCATTTACAAACGCATATTCTTAATACTCTTGTGAATTTGATAGAATGTTTCTCAATTTCATTCCTAGCGAATTAAATTATTTTAATGGCAAAGTGATCGAAAAAATTTTTCAAGTAAACTACGATAAAAATTGTGCCCCGTAGAACGTTAATTGACTGAATCGAGTTATGTAGTCCGTGTGGCGTGTGCGAGAAATAACGTTTTGTGTGTTGCGTCTCTCTCTCTTTCTCTCTACAAACGAGTCAATTTGTAATAAAATCAAGTAAGAAAGAAGAAATTGTTTGCTTGCAATCATAGTTTTTCGTGAAACTCTACATTCAAGCGGATATCGGGACGATAATATTATTGTCTGTTTTGCGTTAATGATGCCCGGTGTTATTATCGTATAATCAACATTTTGTCGAGAGATATAGTCCTAATGCCTTACAATTATACAAAACGGACGTCGTAGTCCAAAAGTTATCAAGTGCGTGTATCATCCCTACGTTTAACCGAAAGTTCGGAATGGACAAAACATGAGATTGCAATTCTATCGCTACTCGTACGTACTGAATCACTATTTTCACAAAAGCACAAATAATCATTAAGAGTAACGGTCTAACATTGAATAATTAAACAATTGATAAGTATGGCGTCTAATAATCTATATCTAAAGCAAAAGAAGAAAAAAGCAGCAATAAGAGGATTATTCATCGTTGTCGTCTAACAGCTGGAGTTACATCTTATGTTTAACACGTGATATATTTTTTTTGACGGAGTATATGCGAGTTTCCGGTCTACGTTTGCTTTGCTCATTTTTTTTTTTTCTTGTCTAAGCGATTTCTTCTAATAGAACAGTGAATTTTTTTGCGCGGGAATATATTTTGAGTCGGTAGACTCCAAGAAACTTTTACTCGACTCCATGTAGCTTCTTCATCTGCAGCTTGATCTGTTCGTAAGTTACCCATAGTACGATGTTCCAGGATACCAGGCGCGAGAAACTCGGCACAAAACCCTTGTAGAAGGCGGACGGACCCTCTTGGACGAACATGCGGACGGCGCACTCGATCGCGCCCTTGTACTCGCCGGGAGCGCTGTTCATGTAGCGCGTCTTCACGACGTCCACAGGACTCGCTGCCAGAGTGGTGCAAAGTCCCGCGACTGTCGCGGCCGTGAAGTGGCAGGGCACGCCGTCGCGGAGATAGCCGCTGGCCAGGATAAGATCCTTGATGATGTCGTAGCAGACGATCTCCGCCACGTTCACGATGGCGTTTCGCGAGATGTTCGGCATGGTTCCTTTACAAAGAAATGCGACGCGATTCGAATAACTTCTCAAAAATTATTCTCTACCTTGGGCTAATATAATTGGGATAATATAATTTTAAATTTTCTACATGACATTTAAAATCGTTAAAAGAGAAACGCGCGCGGTAATTTTTTCCTTACCTTTCCAGAGACCTTTTGCGCCTTCCACATTGGCAATATTCTTGTACGCCTGCAGAGTGGAGCTGTACCTCACCGATGATCGTCCATTATTTCCAGCTTGCAGGCGGACCTTGACGACGTCGGTCGGTTGAGCGAGCAACACCGCCAAAGCGCCCGTCGTGATCCCCGCGGCGACTCGCACGCCGATGTTTATCGATGTGGAACTTCTATTACCTGCTGAAATAAAAGCAAATGATGAAAAGCGACGGCCGTCGCGAGAGATCCGATTGATAGATCGTAAAGTAGAGGATGCATGGCGAGATCGACACGGATTACGCGTCGATCGTCTTTCATCGGTTCATTATAAATGTGTTCTTCACTTAAGATTTATATCTATTCGTCTTCTAAACGAGTTATCTTTACTGTTCGCAAGCGTACGTTAAGGTTTTTTTTTCAGAGTCGTTCTGGTGTCAATTTACAAACAAATAAAATGCATTGTGCTCGAGAGAATGTGTAAAATTCCGTGATCACTCGCGAAAATAAGAATTAACACGTCGACGAAATCGGAACAGCGAAATAAAGAGACAAACAAGCGTATACAAAGATCTGATTCTAATTTTTTGTGCGTCTGTTCCGTTAATTATGCTCTTTTGCGTATGTTCGACGTGTAACATGTGACTTATCTATTGTTTTTTCGAATATTATATTTAATTTATATTTATATTTAAATTAGTTAGTTTAAATTAAATAATTGAATTTGCAAATAACTGTTGTTAACTTTATATGAATACTTTTTTTACGTTACACGCTGTATTGGAACATACACAAACGAAAACGATACATAATTCGCGAAATTCTGCTAGTTTCTCTCGCTCTGAAGATTTTCATAAACGTCGTCATAAAATATGTGAATATTCGTAACAAATATCTTTCAAGAAAAGCCAGTGATAAATATTTTTGACCGAGAAAAACTTGAGAAAAATGTCAATAATTCGTCAAATATTTTTTAAGAAACAATTTTAGATTATTATATTCACAAGTAAAATATATTAAAAATATATTACATATTTGTGAAGCAACAAGTATGAAATTGAATTTAAACTTTATTTTGACGAATCGATATTTTTCTCCAAATGTAAGTGAAGTTTTTGTAAAATACAAATAATACGTAATAATTTTTTACGATCGTCCAAAAAAAATGCAGCAAATAAGATTTACAAAAAATCGTTCGAGTCGTTCCGCTTCAGAGATACTGAATCTCTTCGCTGTACATTTTAATCTTTTAATTTTTTTACTTATTCCCACCTTCTTAACTTATCTTTCTGTCCCTTTCTTACTTTCTCAGCCTCGAAAATGACGGAGACGAGAACGAGAAAAGACACGCACGTCCCGACCGTCCCAGCAGAGGCGAACCGCTCCACGTGTGGAGCTTGCAAGAGCTTTCGTCGTGACAAAGCAAGTGGCCGAGAATTCACAATGTGTCTTTCTGTGTATGTGTGTGTATGTCGTTGCTGGACAATATTCGAATAAGTATTTTTTCAATATTTTCTTTTCCAATAAATATATAATAATTAGATTTAATCTTGCAAGTGTTTTTACATTATGCTTGTCGCAATTGTTGCAAAATATTGCCCAACACCAGTGTGTCTGTGTATTATTGTAAGTGTGACGAAACACATGTAAAAGAGAGTGTGTGTGTGATGCGCGGCTATTCGTATGTATTGTATATCGTAGGAGATATATTATGAAAAAGTTAGGAGTTTGTTGGATGTACCGTCGAAGATTCCAGCGTAGAGTGACTTCACGCTGTCGTAGAGGCCCAACCGTATGCCGGCGAAACACATCTGTCTCTGGAGTCCCGCGGACAGACCTCCGTACAGGCTCCTGTAACCACCCTCGCTCAAGCTCACCGGCCTCACAATTCACCCCTCAAACGCATCCCCGGAGCATATCTTTTCTCCAGATTTCTCCCTTTCTCTCTCTCTCTCTCTCTCTTACTTTCTGTCTTGCTTATTTTATACATTGCTTGCGTTTTTAGTTATAAGTAAATATATTGTTTAAATTTTCTTTAAGTTTTTTCTCTCTCCTCTTCTTCCTCTTTTTTCCTCTCGCCATCCGCGCGATTTTTTGCTTTACTTTCTTTTTTTTGTGTTTACTTTCCTAAACATCGAATGCTTTAGCGAAAATCAACATTGTTAGAAGAGAGTTGATTTATATAAGATCGAAGGCGTGTGAGAGGAAAGAGAAGCGGCCCGAGAGCCGAGAAATAATTAGGAGAGAGCGCGTCCTCGTTGAGAACGTCAATACGAAATGCAAATATTGTAATATCGCGATTGAAAATTCAATTAAAAAAAAGGAAAAAGGGTTGTCAGAAAAACAAATCAATATTTAAGCAAAGTAAAAAGAAGTAAAATAATCAGAAGAGAAACTGAGAATGAAAAGAGAGAAATTGTTTGAGAACTTAAGTGAAATATACATTACAGAGGGGAGACGTGAGAGGAAAAATATAAAGAACGAGTTGTCTTTCAAGCAACATCGGTGTAACGCAATCGTCGAATGTAAAAAAAAATGTTTCGACATATGATTGCATATAAAACTATTTGTGCAAAATGTCACGTATCACAGAAGTGAAATCGTTTCGTGCTGATAAATTTTGAATATTTCGCGCAAAGAAAAGAGAGAAGAAAGTTCGATTTGTCGAATTTTTACGAACAAACGATAATCGCGAAATGTGAAAGACAACTCGCGTGCAAAGAGAGAAATTATAGACAATAAAAATACCAAAGTTTTCAACTAAAGACAGAAAAATCGATCAAAGTGCCATCGACAAGAATTACATATTTATCTCGTTCTACATATCTTTTGACCGCGCGTGTTAACGTTAATCTCGCTTTAATCTTGCTCTCACGTAAATTACTTCTACGTGGGTAGAAAATAAACAGCTCTTGTCCATCGCACCCGATCGATAGGCGAGATCAAAATCATATTTATCCGGGAAGTAATGATAATCTAGAAAGGTTTCCCGGAAAATAGCCTAGTCATCGTACGTACACGTACATGTGCCAGATATTGAGCGAGGTTTCAATAGAAACGCGCATTACGTGTACTATTACCGCAATCATTTTCATCGATCCTTTCTTCACGAGCATGAAGTAACAAACATTTAAAGTATTAATCGGTTTACGTCATATTTAACGAAGACAAACATGTGACTCGTGTAAACACATGCGGTGTGTTATATTTATAATCAGATTGCAAAGCGAATGTGTAATAGAAAACAGTTTTCTATAAACAGTCTTTTGTTGTTCAAGAAAATCAATTGTACAATTACCGAACGTAATATTTTTACTCTGTTTTTTATTGCAATTGATTAGACACTAATAAAAACTCAATTTTATTTTTAATAAAATTTTTACGTATATCTAAATCGTAAAGACGGAGTCTTACATGCAATTCAATCGACAAAAAAAAAAGTGACGAAAGAATCGATCAGCTCGACCTGGCACACGCCGAAACAAGAAGATTGGTTAATAATAATAGTTGTATATTACGAAGTATATGTACACATTATTATATATCGTTTCAGAAAAAGATTGATATGTATGCGAAATAATTATTCTCATAAACAATTACGAGAGCAACAGTTCTGTATGAGCGATTTCTTAGTATGAGGTTTTTTTTTTAAATCGAATCATCGCTCAGAGACAAGAAGAGAAGCCCAATTTTTAACATACAAATATATATCTCAAAATTATTCACACAATTGAGATAATTGATTTATATATGAAATTAATCTACCTACCCATCGTTTCTTTTTCTTAAATTATTATTGGAATAATCAACAACGTACCTTGCGCCTTCGAATCTGACGATGTTGCCGATGGTCTGCAACAATCCCGGCTGGCTTGCTCTTACCGCAAGAACCGAGCCTTCCGCTGACGCCAGCAATAGGGCTTGACCCTCACCAGCGATCTTGAAAGATTAGAAAGAAACAATAAGTAAATAAATGTTTCACAATTTCTGGAAAGCAAATATGTGGAATAATCGCATTGCCGCTCACCTGCATTCGGACTTTGGCGGTGTCCAACGGAAAGGTCGCTAAATCGGCGATGCAGGCCGCGGTGCCAGCGGTGAGCAACTTCAAACCGATCGAAAAATCCTCCGTTACTTGCTTCATGATCCCTCCGCTGTGCTTTCTATTTCTATTATATTTCTCCCCTTTATTACTGCTACTGCGTGCTGTTAAAAGGTGCGCGTTGTTGTCGGCTTTGTGTGAGGGACAGGGTGCAAGATTCTTGGACGAGAGATGCTTCCAGTTCTAAATTCTTCCCGCGTGACAAGTATGCGAAATTCGCTCGTCCGTATTTTCTTATTCTGTTTCTTGTTGTAGGGGCAAGCTTCCTATGTACACTATATACAAAGTCCTACCAGAGGACACGGGAAATCTTCAAATAATCATGAATTCAGGTGGTTTTAAAGGTGAGGTTCCCTGAAGTGATCGGGATAAGCGTGAAGACCTCCCGACCGCGAGCACTCGTGTTTGATTTCTTGGTGATGAACTTCTTTATACATACTATTCTTCTGCGAACAAACAGTACGAAGGAATGTTTTTAATAATAAACACTCTGCTACAGTCAGTTGTTGTCAGGATCGATGCCGAGCGCGTTTGTCGACTCTGTCGTCGCCGCGTCCGACACTTATTATATACTTTTTATATACTACGATAAAGAACATCATACGATGCTTCATCATATGAGCAAGAGATTGGATGAACACAGACAGTGTGTAAGTGGGAGCCGAAGGTAGCCAATTCGCGTGTTATCGCGGGTCAACGATATATTTCTCTCGCGACCGTTGATCGGTGTCGAAAATTCACGTTCGCCGATTCGCGACGCGCACGTGATCGTATCTTCCGGTATCTTGAATAAGAGCTTATTAGAGTCGTCGTCGTGTCGTCGTCGCAATATGACATACCGTTGCGCGTATCAAGGGTCAGCAAAACCGCCTGCACGTCTGCCGCAGTCGTTACGATGTCTCGCGATTACGTCGATGCCGCAAGCGGTGTTTCCCACGATCGAACAGCACCGCGTCGGACTTTACACACCGCGTTCACGTCTCTCTTTGCGAAAAAATTTCCCGTACCCGAGACGCGGGATGCCCGAAATAGAGCGCAGAGTACAAAAAGAGAACGTGGCTCGGTGCCAATGCAACAGGGTAGGAGAATTTCCGATCGTATTACGCGTACTGTTCATATAAATTACAAACGTAGTTTGTAATCGCTGATATCATATTTTCCAAGTGTTCGGATAGTCCAATTACATAATAAGATTGACTTGTCACGTGAAAATGATGAAGTCATCACTCAAATTGAGCGCCGGCGATATAAAATACTACGATGTTTACATGTGAGTCGCTGCGCAAATTAATGATAATTACGTGGACCGCGGGATCCGGACTAAATTATATAAATAGTTAAACCGAGAGAGATGCTTGAGTTCAAAGAACGCGAGCTCGGGTAGACTTTGCTCGATCGTTTTGTTTTATAGAACGCTGTCTATTGAACGATCGAGACGCGCGATTGGCGTTTCTTATCGAGTAATCAATTATATCACGGCGACATCAATATGTGCGAATATGCAATTCGATCAATTGAGAAAATTGCATCGGTGGACTTGGAACTTTACCGCGGCAATCGTTTACATGAGAATTTTTTAAATTCGCGATTTAGTTTAGCGCATAGTTGTTTTTTCCTCGACTTGGTGCTGAGTTTTATCGACGATGCACCTTGACGTAACGCTTCGAAACGTCGTTTTCACACGCCGAACAAAACTCACCTGAAAGTTTTGGTACAAAGTCCAAGTCGCATATTTTCGAAATTTAACATACATTATGTACACGCGACAGAAAGACAGAGAAAGAGAGAGAGAGAGAAAGAAAGAACGATAAAATGCAAAAGAGGAGGTAAAGAACGGTACAAAGTCCACATATTTATCTTTCATAATGTGACGAAAAAGTTAATTACATTCAATTTGAATCTACACGTATGACGTATCTACATGCAAAAAAATTGTTTTCAAAAATTATTGAGCACCGTATTGTCATAGTCCGACTAATCGAAAGTTTTCAGACGTTAGAATTAATTAATCTTCGCCGACACGAGTCAGACACGTTACACAGTTAATCAGCATAGAGTTAATTTATCATAGAATAAAACGTGAATAATTCGCTCGGTTTTCTTTCCACGAAATCAGTTTTTGAACCACGGAAATCCTCGCACGCGAGAACACGTCGATGCAAAAGGTATATTGATTATCATTGACGGAGAAAAAATCGCGAAGCAGTCATAGAAAAAAACGTAATGCCGTAGTGTCATTGTCCCTGATTCTATACCATCTAATGATGAATTATGCGAATTGTCGTGTCAAATTCCAACTTTCTCTTTGTCTCTTGGAATAAGTCAATACCTATTGTGTACATGCATGTCGCATTGAAAGCGGTCGCGAAATATCGAAATCGATATAAATGATGATGAGATACGTGACTCATGTGTGCGCAAAGAAGAAAAACTATATCTCACGCAATCGAACCGCACGCGACGACAATATTTTATTCCCGATGGTTTTGCTGGTGTATCTCGGCGTGGGTGTTGTTCTTCGAATCGATGTAGCCGACTCGATGCGGTACGCGCATATGCAATGCACCGAGAAACGCTGTTCCCGGCCTCGCTTCGTTCGTGCTTCGCTAAATTGCTCGCAAAATTGCGGACTCGCGAATACGCGTATGTTCGCGGGTATATTTAGCTAACACGAAAGAAAAAGAGAAAGCTATTTTCTCTCTCTCTTTCCAGCTAAAACACGGTTAAATTACACTGCGCAAAATTATTTTTTGCAATTATCCACCCGGTTGAAGTTCATGTTGCCTCAGCCGTACACACACATCACTTTTTAGAAATGCATGATGTTATATATTTAATTTTTAAAGAACATTTGACAGAGAGTACAGTGGTAATACATTGACAATACACAGTATTACATTATGTCATATTTTGTATGGCTGATAAACAATCTGTGTCAGCGAAAGCGATGTGTGTTTTGCGTGTCTTTGTTGTATGATTGTATGACCACTGTACAAGCGCGTCGATTTTCGCGTATTACGAGTAGATAATGTCGATTTAGTCTACTATAATGGCAACAAATAATTCTATTGCAAAATTGAAAAAATTTAATAATACGATATAATATAAAAACTAGTCCAATTGTGCGCAATAAAAATCAACATTATAATAAATTTACACACATGTCGCAACTCGGATGTAACGTGCATAATCAGCTGACGTGTTTCTCTCATAAATATGTAACAAACATTGTGAAATATATTTTTTAAATGTGCTATCAGATATTGATTTGCCACTGAATGTGTGTTCAGTAAATTTTGAAATAAAATTGAAGACAGAATGTACCACCTATCGTTTCTTTTTACGTAAAATTATGTTACTTGTCCATATTCTCTGATTTGTGTGTAGAATGTGACAGATTTGTGAAAACTCCGGCAAAAAAAATAATTTTAGACACAGATCTCAAATCAGAGAAATAATTTTCTCAAAAATAAATAAATAATTTTTGTTTAAAAAACTATAAATAGCATTAAACGAGAGAATCATGTTCAGAGAGGTTCTTTGAATGAACTAACATGTGAGCAAAAATGTAAAACTTACAGATAAAAATTATAACAGATTATATATATTGCTCGAATTTGCGATATGAATAAAATATGTAATAACAAAAAACAATTATATCCAACACAATGTTCACTTACCAAGTGTACAGTGAGTGGATAACAACACAACTGAAAGGAGCAACGAGAAAGCACCGTTTATACCGGCTCGCCATCCAATGGCGGAAGTTCAAAGTCGGCAGGGCCAATGAATAGACGCATGTGTCGTCATCTTCTACCAAGAAACGTCGAGCTTGCAGAAATCGATACTTTCTAGAAGCGCGGTGAATAGTCGCAAACGGGTGGATAATGCATATGCGCTTTCCGCGAGGGCGTGTTTGCACCCCTTCGCAAGAGGGTTCCATTCTACCGTTACAGAGCAACGCCGTGATCGTCGAAGCCACAGTCGGAGTTGGTTGATATCCTCAAAAGAAGCAAAAGAAGAAACAAAAATAAAATTATAAATATTTTGTTCATATGTAAATTTTATATATTTTAATGTTTAATAAGTAAATATAAAACAAATCACTTAATCCAAGTTACGAATTCACATTTAAAATACGTGACACGTATTTTGTGACATCAGCTTGTATTTCGAGGGTTTCAAAAAACCACAGTGACGTAATTGTAACGCGACCCGTCATAACGAGGGTTGCATAATACAACATTCTTACGTAAGCCTCCTATATATATGACGGTATATGTCAATTCAACAGATAATATGAATGATTATTTCTAGCTGCTAAAATTAATTTTTTGCATTTTGTAATTATCTTTTACATTGTTTTTGTCTTTTAGTGTAGATAAGTATAGATTAAGTAGTTCTTTTTCTTTTGAGAGATTGAAAAAACACTTGAAATCTACTGTATTCAAATATATTTTAATATAAATATTTAATTTTAATAACTTTATAAGTAGCTGAGAGATAAGAATAACAGCTTTTATTGTAATCGGTTTCAAAAACATTTTTATACTCGTAGTGATTATAGGATATGTTTAATGTTATTTGTTTAATGGTAATTAGCTTGTCATCTTGTTATTACTTTAAAAAATTACAAAGAACACACGTAGGTGTGTAATTTATTACAAAGCACGACTCATAAAAACATATAAATATGAATGTAGCAGCAGATTGCTTTGTTAATTCAGGTGTTGACAAATGGCGGTAATTATCGTCATGTGGCTTTAGCCATGTGTTTGGCCATCGCCATGTACGTCGCTACCGGTGCAGTTAATATAATCCAGCACCTTTTCTCGAGAGTCGGCGTGTTCTTGTTATCTCTATTAGGTAGAGCGATCTTGTTGGTCGGTCACACAGTAGCGGGAGGTTCTTTGGAAGAACGACAACTTGTCACTGAGGGACGAGAATGGTTGACGGATTCCGAGGATGACCGCATCAGCATGAGCGAAGCATCTCTGGACTCGAAACATTTCTCTCGTACAACTAGACATGCCATTGTATAAACGAGTACACATTCGAGCCACGAAATGTCAATTCCCATCTAGCACGCCTCACCAAGTTGCTCGATCGTTACAATTTCAACTAATACACTAATTGTACGTTGCTGTGTGCACGTAGTCATTTTATCAAGACTTACTTATTTAACATAACATAAACCTCTTTCAGATTGTGATTAAAAGAGAAAGGGAAAGAGATTAGAACTGAGCGAGATATATTTTTATATATACATTCAGAAATATATTTCTAAGACGAAGAGAGATGTAACCGCTACAAGTTGTACAAAATAAATCATTGGAAAATTAAAAACTTCAAAATGATAACTGACAAAGTAAAACAATAAACGAAGTAAAAAAAATAGTGTCATCTTCATTAGAGCTACTTATTTTTATAATTATATAGTGTTCTATTACTTACTAATTCACAAGAACAGAAAGAGAAGAAAGTTGTATAATTAATTTATATCTTTTATAAATGTACATATAACATTACTTTTCATATAACAAACACTTTGACATTATCAGAAAATCTTACCTACATATAAATGGACGGAATATATTATTATTATTACTACGTGAGTCGCAATATAAAAATATTTGTGCATTACAAATCTAACTGTTTGTTTATGTGGACGGAATTACGTTGCGTAATACGTCAATATGTTTGAAGATACATATATCGTTAATAAATGTCATTTCTGTAACAAATAAAAACTTACAGTATTACCTAGTACTCTTATGTATCATTATAAAAAAAAGCAGTCGCAAGCAGTTAGTTGTAATTGCATATGCAACGCCTTCATAAAGATCTTTGTGCGTAATGACATATATACAGTTAATATATAACTTATTCTATAATATATTGTTATTCAGTTAACAGGCATTGTTGATACTGCGCTGTGAGGCGTTGTTGGTCGAGAACCGGCAATAGATTGTGTTGTCGATGCATTCAGAGACTGCATTGTACCAATCTGGAACAATTATTTCGGATTTGAACATTTGTGTACACACATAATTTCTTTCATACTACTGTGTCAATAATTCTAAGTAGTGTAGTAAAAGTAAGTTAACTTTTGTAATATAAATAGGATACATACCCGCAAGTGAGCCAGGTCCTCCAATCTCGTTAAATCGCTCAGTTCAATGTACAAAGAATATACAATCAGCCAACCATATGCAGAAAGACTCACAAATATTATCCACAGCAGGCACATCATGATATTGTATGCGAATATCATGTCATTCACAATGCTGAAGAATATAAAAGCAAATAGTCTAAAAATAGTGAATATGGCAAAGCTGTACAACCACGGTATCATTTTCTTCTCGTATTCTTTCCGCAGTGCTCTGATCAATATTGAAGAAGTCACAAAAACTGCTATTCCACCCAGCATGGAGAACAATGCAAATACAATCAGAGCATTTCGAACTGAAAAAAGACAGAGATGATGTACAATTTGGTTTTTAATTAACATTCACTTACATGGCATCTTATAATTACAAATTTACATTATATCACTTGACTTACTATGCTGATTGCCCACATAAACAAATTCATACGATATGATGTAGTATCCATAATGCGTAGAGCCGGGCGCAGCTTGTGAGAGACAATAGATATCAAAAATGGCAGTGCAAATTGTGAAAAAGGCTAGGCACTGAAAAACAAAGATATTTATTATAAATTAAACAAGTTACACGTAAAGACAAACAGTGTAATCATCTAACAGTGTAATTATCTTTGATAAAAAAATATATACCAAGGAAAATACGGCAGTAAACATAGCGCCCCTTTGGATATCGAACACATAAGCGTGTGCCAGTATTCGTTTCTGATACCAGGGAATCTTGACGCTTCGGGCCGATCTCGAGGATCTGAGATTCGCGCTGCTGCGAGTAGTCACATGAGAGTATACGGACGGTGTTCCCATACTGGGAGATTTTTTTCCGTGCTGCATTTTGGTCCTTTTTCTTCAAATCAAACCTTTCAATGAAACAACGTTCCCTCTTGTATTTAAATCAGAGTAAACTTTGGTTTACGATTTTCATGCTACGTAATATAACTGAAGGCGCATTGACGACACTCAAACGAATTGTGTGAACATTATATTCACTTATTTTGCTTCCCCGAAAACGCGTGCAAAATATCGCGTGTCTTAACTCACAGAATGGACACGCCTTGTCAAATATTCGTAAACGCTGCTGCTATTCGCAGAATATGTACGCAACACCTTTGGGCACGGAAAAGAGAATCGTGTAGATAGGAAGATCTTGTAAAGCGTGATGAAACAAAATGGAGACTTTCTGACCAATAGGAAGACTCGTTCTAGAAACAAATCTGCATTCTCAGCGAGAATTCCTAGAAGACACGATTTCCTATTGGACATCGAAGTGTGATACGTTTACGCAATTCGCACGCTGTCGCGACAGGACTCTCGTCCGACACTCTTTCGTCTGTAGTTGCACCGAGACTTTCGTTCGGCGAGAGCGAGGGAATATGACGCTTTCGGATGTGTCGCATCCATTTTCCGAAGACAGAAACTCGAAGAGTGAACGTGAACGAGAAACACGTCGAATATAAATAATGGAGTGTGCGTCCATCAGTTAATTCGCCTCCCGCATTTGCGATTTCCGCACGTGGCGATGTTGTTGCAAGTCACGCTTGTTCGCTCGACGGAAAATTGTGCCTTAGGAGTTCTTGACATTTCGGAACGGATTTGTTGTTGCCTGTGAACGAGGGACAATAGCCGAAAGAATTTCACAGTGTTCGCAGCCGAACCAAGTATGACGAGACGTCCGAAGGAAATCTGGTGATTACGTTTTATGTAATGTGACAAAAGCCCGTTCAAGATACCGTTGCCGTGACATCGAAATTCCCATGTCGTTTTTGAGGTTAGACTCTGCGGTACTTCATGTAAACGTTTCCTCACCTACGTCAGACATTGGTACAGTCATCACAAATAACATACACAAGTTGAGGCCAGATCTTTAATCACGTTTCTGTGAAACTGTGCGAACTGCTAACACACACACACGCATAGTTCTTGTGGTGATACAGTTCAGTGCTTCGGTCTACGTATTCATGTATACTATTTGTGTGTACTATTTGTGTGTTATGTTCCCATATCGGTGAATAGGGATTGCAAAATCATGTAAGTGTTGGTGTTAACTCGAGCGACAACTGTAAAAATTGCGCGACTCCTGCGCGATCGAGAGAAAATTCAGAATTAACAAGTTATGTGTAACATGTATGTCTGTTATAGGGCAGATCGAGATTATGATATGGGTCCGGCAACTGAAATGATAGTTAATGATTTTGATGACGAACGGACATTGGATGAGGAAGAAGCGTTAGAAGGTAGTGAAGATTCTCACAACGAGTTGTCCAATTTACAAAAGGTATATGACTTGCGATATGTATGTATTCTTGGCACATCTATCACTTTGTAACAAAAGTTCTGATCCCGACTATTCTAGGATCAAGCCTGAGAAATGAAAAAATCGAGCCCATAAATAATTACAAATTATGATAAGTTTCCGCAACACTTTGGACTCAAAGTGCGTTCTTGTAGTGAGATTCCATGTTTAGTCCCGAAATTGCGCTTGATGTAATAATGATCTATTTCTGTCTTCTTGTGCAAGGAAGGTGATATGCCACTGAAAGAGCTACTTGCTATGTACGGATACGGTGACCCATCAACGGAGAATTCCAACAGTTCGGATCATATGTTGCTGCCATCCGGAAGCGGCGACCCCGAGACTGAGGAGCATTACTCGGACAAGGGTGATAACGATGCGGACGACGACGATGACGATGACGAGGCCGATGCCAGCAATGAGCCAGATCTCAAACAGTTCTACACAGAAATGCTGGTACAGGGGAAGGACAAAACATCGTCGTTGTCGGGATCAACAACAAAGAGCAATAGCGGAACAGGCGGCAGGGATAGCAGAAAACGTAGAATTCACGATGACGAAGATGACGACGAAGAAGCTGAAGCCGAGGAATGCGTCCAAAGTGGAAGCGGAAAGAAAACGTCGCCCGCGTCTGGAAGTGTAAATGCGTGCGGTGATATAGCTAATCTAGGAGAAACCAACGTTCCGGACAGTACTGTCGAGGAAAGCAGCAGTGCGATAGATGGTTCGGAAGATAGGATAGTCAGTGCGGGCGGTGGCAGTTCGAGATTGTTGCGCAGCGTCTCGAGGCCGCAAAGCGAGGAAGAAGAGGACGATTGTGATTACAGTCCGGACGAGGAGGAGTGGAAGAAGACAATCATGGTCGGCACTGATTATCAAGCAGCTATACCGGAAGGTCTGTGTCGTTACGATGATGCGTTACCGTACGAGAATGAAGACAAGATGCTATGGGATCCCAGTCCTATATCCGAAGAGGATACCGAAGAGTTCCTAGAACGCGCGCAACTTCCTACAGTAAAAGGTGGTTCGTTGCCATCTGGTTCTCATGTCAGAGATGACGAGCAAGCCTTGTACCTTCTATTGCAATGCGGCTACAATCACGAAGAGGCGCTGCGAAGACGTCGGATGAATGTACTTCCACCTACGGATGCAGTGAGTCTTTGGTCAGAAGAGGAGTGCCACAATTTCGAATCTGGATTGCGCACTTATGGAAAGGATTTTCATCTTATACAGAAAAATAAGGCACGTAACGTGAATAAACGATCAAGAAATTTCTAAAAATTTCTCTTTGCCTAACAGTGAATTATATTTTTCTTGTTCTTACAGGTGAGAACGAGGTCTGTCGGAGAGTTAGTGCAATTTTATTACCTATGGAAGAAAACCGAGCGGCATGATATATTCACATATAAAGCTCGATTAGAAAAGAAAAAATACGCCCTACATCCTGGTATCACGTGAGTATCTTTTCTATCGCATCTTCTGCACTTTACATCAAAACACGAAATATTAACAGTCACATTTATCATAATCTGTTAAGAGAACAAGGTCTAATACTCTCTACATTAACATCATCTCTCTGACACACTTTACAATATATTTGCTTTCGTTAACATAATTACTGCAAGCGTGAATGACAGAACCATTAAATCGCAAGCAGGGACTATATGGACCGATTTCTCGAGGAGCAAGAGGGGGTGCGGGATCGCAGTAGTTCGCCGAACGTTCATTGTTTGCTGTACGGTGACACCAAGCGTCAAAGATCCAGCGCCAGCGTGACCAACAACGACGAGATCAAATCGGAAACTTGGGACGGGAACGCGGTCGATCCGTTGGCGGATGCGAACGGGCCGGCAGCAGCGCCGCCGCCACCGCCGCCTCCACCACCACCGCCTCTGGCGACAACGACGTCCTCGTCAATGTGCAATTCCAGCGCTTTAACCACGTCTACGTATTGTTCATCGTCGACTCGTCATCCGGACTGTCCCTCGTCTGAATCAGGTTACATGAACTCGACCTGGAGTGGTCTGGTATCACGAAGTCAACCTACCTCCTCCGTCATCACGACTATAACAATCAACACTACCACAGCCACTGCTACGTCCGCGGCGATGATCACGGGTCTTAGTTCGACCAACACAGTCAGCACAAGCTCAACCGCCGCCACCGCCGTCGCGACTGCGTCCAATAATTATTATCATCAACGAGTTACATCATCTAGGAGCAACGATTCTCACGACACGCCCTCACCTGAGAACATTTTACCTCATTTGCCCCCTTAGCGTCTAACCCGTCCTTCAGGTGTTCACCCTGAAAGGCGACGGATGTCATTACGCGGTGGCGTGTCCAATTCGACACTCGCGCCATCGCTATTGTCGTAACGCATAATATATATTCGTTATACATACATAGAATATATATAATATCAAGGATTATATATTTTTATACTGTGTTAACGTAATGTAATTATCTTTAGCGCAAATGTGTGCGATATATTGTATAGAGCGACGCGAAAGGAGTAGAGCATAAATATATTGTAAGTGAGAGTTATAAGAGGTAAGACTATATATAAAAAAAAAAAAAGATAAACACGGCGAAAACAAGCGGGGAGGGGGGTATGTAACTATCTTCTATTTTTCTCTTCTCTGTTTTCGAACGTAGACATGTTCCATATACAAAGATGTATCTTTCACAAACTTCTTTGAGAAAATTAGTGAATCAACAAAGAAATAAAATATAGAAATATTGTAAACTTCAATTAGATAGCTCGTTGTACTATGTAATTAGTGTGTAGTTGATCATGATTTAATTTGTCCACGTGTATCTCTGTCTTCGCGCGGATTGGCAATAATTTTGTAAACAAAGATGGAATCTTGCGGAACAATTCGAAAAAAAAAGAAAAAATTTAGATCTGCAGATCTATTCTGTAACTTTTAACGCGTGTGTTACAAACATTAACGAATGCGTTACGAGAATCAGATCAGAATTAGGTCTGAAGATGGTGAAATGATCAAAGTAATCGAAAGTCAATAAAAACGCGATCATTGTTATTTTGATATAAAATATGCGTGTGTATAACAGCGATTCTTATTCATTTGGAAGATTTCTCGTTAAGTAGTTGGCTGTGTAAAATTATATAGTTTCTATTTACACGTTTTTCTCTAGCAATTCTATTTAAAAATATTTCTTACACACATTCACACACACACAAAATATATATTTCTAATTTACTGAACATTATATTACGTTTAATCATTTACAAATAGTACTGGTATAAAAGTATTAATTAAATTAGAAAAAAAAACGTTGGTTTTATATTTCCTTTTCACTCCTGCTCTGGATACTTTTTTTTATTCACATACGACTGTGCAAATAATCATCTCTTGCACGCAAAATATTTGTTATAAAATATATCGGTTAGCAACACAGACTTTTATAAAAACTATCGCATCGTATATCTAGTCAATTATATTACACACATATACTTATCAAATTATGAAACAATACTTGAAAAATATCTAAACTTTTTTTTTGCAATTTATTTTAAGTAAAGTTGTACTAACTTGATGTAATGAAAAAAATGTTAAGAATTATTCTTCCATCGTTCTAAAATGAATATACTGTACTTTAAATATATATAACTGGTAAAAAAATAGATTTTTCACAATCGTTATCGGAATTGTGCCGAATCCAACGATTCGACAACTGTTTTAAGCAACTTTCCCATTAACGGTAAAAACTGTACACTGCTAACGTTTGCTTTAAATACTCCAGTAGTAAGAATACTGTCCTCAAGTCGTTTCTCTTGCGTCTGAATCTCGTCGATAGAATCTTCGTGATCGGGCAAACACACCGGTACTTTATCAATAGTACTATTTTTCTTAAGTCTCGCTGGTAAACTTGCTTGTATCGGATCGCTCGTATCCTGAATTGTTCTGGAGCTTCTTGTGTCCGCGTCTATCAGAGAACCTTTCACCTGCCAGATATCGGGAGTGCCGCGGTGTTCGAGGAAATCGAAGAAGATTCCTAGCTCCGTGGCGGTCTCCCGTGCTATGAGTTGACGATCCCGCGAAGCGAGTCTAGGACTCTTCATTCCTTCCAATACTTGGGATAGCGTCAGGATCAGATTGATTTCCAACGCCAGTCGCGTATTGTTCTCATCCATGGACTCGAACCACGGATCGCTGAACCTATGATTTCTAGCTATGATCGGGCTGCTGCTGCCAGGACCGGCAGAGCAGCTCCCGCTGCTCTTCGTGACATGTCGACCGGTTGCCAAAGCGGTCGCTCTTGACAAAATGGTGTTTTCGCATATCAACGGATCATACGGTCGGCGTACAAGTCTAGGACTGCTGAGTAATGGTACGGTGACGTCTAGACCACTAACATATCCCAAGAATTCTCCAGCTACGTTTGACGACGACCTGGTTGAGGCCCCATGAATAATTCTTCGTAAATCTTTACTCGTGTGCATGCGTCTGAGATTTTCTGGCGCAGCGCGTTCCCACTCTTTCTTCGCAGAATCCGTTTTGTCTTCTCGTCCAAAATGCGGGGTTGAAGACGCGGGCAATGAAGCGGCAGGTTGCAAGCGCGAATGAAGAGCCTGGGTGAACAGCTGGGTCGAACTGATAATCGTGCCGTAAGTGAGCTGCGGACCAGAGCCCATGCTCATCTGTGGAGGTCCGAAGTTCATCTCAGCCATTGGTGTGTACCAATAATCCTGAGTATATATCGTGTCCATTAGAGTGTTCAATCTTGGCGAGAAGTGGACAAAGCTCAACGCGCATGTCGTGTTTATAACGATGAGTTTGTTCACCAGCAATCTCAGCTCACCACTGGGTAATCGATTGTCGCAAGATTCGAGCTCTTCGGCGCTTTCCATACTGATACCGTCGATAATGAATTTGAGTATTCGCGGCCTCAGCAACAGATTCACCGTGCTGTCATACGCCAAGTACATGCACTTGATGAGAGTCTCACGAACGCCCGGTTGTATCATGTTCCAGATATACGTTTGCGTAGCTACAGCGTGTATAAGGGCAACCAACGATTGTATCAGATCGGCAGCCAGCAAATCGGCGGTATGTCTCAATAATGTGGACACGACCATTAATTGATGTTCGTGAAACTGTAAGAAGCTCTCCACATGATGAGCGTATACTGTGTGAGTCTCGCTGGTGACCAAGCCTATCAGAAACTCCAAACCCAATGTGTACAACTGCCACCAATCTTGACAACGCCATTGACCGTTAACTGAATATTCATAAAGCGAGTCAAGCATACTGTACTGAATGTCCGCCGGAGGAATTAAATTGAGCCAAAGTTTCGCGATGTCGTGATAATTAAAAAGATGCGGACAATACGGTGAACGAGATATAACACCCAGTAAACTCATTGCTGCCGTACTGAATTTCAAGTACGGGTATTTCTGCAACGTGGAACCGATACACGCTATAAGCTCGGGTATCATTTGACGAAGCTGCATGCAATTGATTCTCAGACGATGCTTCACGCTTGCATTCCGCTCGAGATACGATCGTAACAACTGCGTCACCATACAAATGGCTAACGTCGCCGGTAAACTTTCCCGTATACCACGGAGCGTTTCCACATTGTAGAAACGCTCTGTCTTCTTTTGTGTGTCCTTCTGATCGGTCTTGACATCGACGGAGATTTCATGGTGACGACGAAGGGCTTCCTTCAACTTCTCTAACTCGTAGATGGCGATTACGCAAGAGTGCGCTAAGAGATATTCGAGACTCGCTGAATCCTCGGCCACTGTACTTTTCACCAGTTGCAAGCATCCGAGCAGCAACGAGATCAGCGTCTCTCGTAAAGACTTGCCAGCGTGATAAGAAGATATGAAGGACGCTATTTCTTGCGTGAGTTGTGACAATCTGGCTTTGAATATTCTCGAATCGCCCACGCACATCTGTTTCCAAGAAGTGATGCATCGTAGGGATAAAGAAGCCAGCAACATCGGAATCTTACCGATGTTGGAACATTTAGTGGAATCCGGTTGTTGCTGAAGCTGTTTCAATCGATCCAACAGAGAATCCAAGGCCAATTGAGTAAGAAAATGCGCCTGGGTTACATTAATCGAATAATTTTTGGACGTTCGATCATCAGTAAGTATAACGATGAAATGGTACCAAGATTCCAAATTAAGCTCGAATAACGGTTCCGCGATAGACTTGTCCTGCTTCGAATGTTCTTCTTTGTCATTCTCGTCTTTCCCGTTTGTAACGAGGACGTAGATAGCCAGTTTCTTCCAATAGTCTTTAGATTTGTCCAAGAATTCTTTAAAGTTTTTCGAGAAATTAGTCTCTAGCAATGGACTCTTGTACAGTTCCAACGTAATTACATCCAACAATTGAGAATAACCCTTTGTGTTTCGCACCAAAGGTTTGAAAAGCGGCGCGAAAAGGTGACTCCAGAAATTCTCTCGCTTCCGAAAGAAATTGACGAGAATCTCATTTTTGTAATACCACATGGCGCGCAGTACCGTCATCGTGCTCTCATACAATTGATCGCAAACAATGTCGTCCTCCTTGTACATCCGTTCTAAATACGAGTCCAAG
This sequence comes from Pseudomyrmex cubaensis, assembly GCA_014825685.1. NCBI lineage: Eukaryota > Metazoa > Arthropoda > Insecta > Hymenoptera > Formicidae > Pseudomyrmex > Pseudomyrmex cubaensis. Next base: position 10,135 of record QVOA01006697.1, on the reverse strand, counting down.
AATTGCCGGCAACCCTCAGTAAGAAACTCATCGGCTGGACGTGGGAAGATTCTTTTGCATTCCGCTTGATGCATAATATTGAAGAGAGCTTCCGTTAAGCCGGGTTGTTTCTCCAGACAAACAGCTACCAGTTCTAGAATAGCTACTTTTACTTCGAGCGCACACGTCGGCAGCGTCAATCGATACGCGAAGGTTTCTCGTATGGAGGTGCCATCCATTCCCATGCAGACGAGCAAAGACATGGAAAACTCTTCCGCGAATTTCTTCAACAGTCTGACTGCCATCTTTTGCAGCGAAGGGCTGAACCAGACATACAGATAATTGACAATGGTCGGCACTATTAAAAGTCCGTTGGGTGATCTTGGAGAGGAATACAGAGCGATCTCGAGTGGCGATCTGTCTACTTTGGATTTCAGATCCAGAGATTTTCTGAACATCAACAGTCGGTTGACTATCGACAGAGCCAGTTCTACGCTCTTAGCCATCTTGAATCCCTTTCCACTGATCCAATCTGTCTCTGTGATCATTTGATTGTGCAATGTACGCTCGCCCGTTCGAAGCAATTTCAGCAGCGCGTGACGCGGCTCCAAGTATAGCAGACAGTATACCACTACGCACTGCAACTGATTGCGAAAATCGTCCTTAGGCAAACTCGAATCCAGAGCTCGATGGATGCAAAACATAGTCTTCAGTCGTAAATCGATTCTTTCCGCACTCGACTTGAAATACCACGACTCCAATCCCGGTAATATTGTGTACAGCAAATATACCATGCCCGGTATTTCGATAGCGTACATAGCTTCGACGCTGTGCTTGGTAATTAGGTAATTGTACAAAGTGTCCAAAAACGCGCGCAGAGCAGGATAAGTGTGTTCGATGCTTTCTATCTCTAAAATCCATGATGCGATGTGACCACCCTCGAAGGAGATTATTTTCGCGTAGTCCATGGGCTCCTGATACCACTTGTTGAATTTCGGATAAACACTCGATCTCATTCGCGAGAGAATCTCCTCGGGATATCTCAGGACCAATTTTGACGAGATGCTAATGCACACGACAACGCATCTGTATGTGGTCGGCGGTGGGCGTAACGCTGCCAAGTATGAAAATCGATTAACTATTTCGAAAGTCAATTCCGTAGGAGCGACCATACTCGACGGTATATCGATGTCTTTGGCCAACAACGCGTTCACCAATTGCAGGCCCTGATAAACGTGCTCAGGAGTCAAGACGTTGTCAATTCCTCTATTCGCTTCGGAAAATAACTGTTCTATTTTATAATGCAAGACATCCCAGTAACTTGCTTTTACATAAAACAAGACCACTTCTCGTTCGTTCGACAATACGACGATATTCTCGCGCGCACAATGGCAAGGTATAGTAAACGAATTCTTTTGAATTGTACATTCCGCTTCGTACGGTTGAAACGACTTACTGTGATCCATTTGGCGAGGAATTTCTAAAGTTAACGACGGTAGATTGTCCAACTCCGAGGCAATCTGTACAGAGAATGACGAATATCGTGTAACAAACACACAGTAGCGATAAAACAACGATAATATTTCGTTCTTACCTTCTTGGCACTCGCAATGCTCGCGGATGCTAGAGCAATAGCTATACTGGTTAAAGGTTCGAACTTGTAGGGATACAATTGTACGGCAACCGCAAAAATCTGCCATAGACCTTCATCTCGCTCGTTCCAAAATCTAGCCGCGCACTCCGGAAACTTGACTGTAGCAGCCATAGCGTCGAAAATACCGTTGAAAGCGCTCAATCGATCCTGATCAACAAATTCGCACAACAAAACGAGGAGATTGTAAACGGTTTTTTGCACAACCGCGGCGTAGTGAGTTTCTTCTTGAAACATTTCGCAATTAATTAAATCCCGCAAATAGTGAAATACATCGAGCTGTATAGCTTTGACTCCAAATGGCTTAAAGCGGTTTAACGTATCTACGTTATCCGGATCAATTGCGTAATTTGCCAACATCCACGACAAAAGTAACGGCCCATCTTGCGGCAAACTCTCGCGAACACACTTCTGTTCAAAAATTTCCTGCATATTGCTTCTGACGCCATTTATCCAATCTTCTATAGCAGCGCTAAAACATTAACACACAGACACAATGATTTAAAATATTATTAAAATAAAAGTTTTTTTGTTAATTCAAAACAATATGAACTTACTGTTTATTCACGTCTAGTGCTACAAGTAGCAATGCCACTTGACTGTATTGTATCTCTTCAATTTTTTTGGTAATAGCTTCCTTGTCTTCGTGACTTTTTGTACTCGCTAATCGTCTAGGTTCGCCCTAAAAGTTTTACGTACAATTATAATTAGGCAAAATTTCCAATAGGATTTTAAAACGTATTTTATCAAACATACCGCAATGCTTCCATAGAATTGGGCAAACTTGTCATCAGCAATATGTACATCGTACACGATCATGGTCAGTATGTGAAGCAACTCGCGTATTTCTACCAACGTACTATTGTACAATCTGTGCAAATGCTCCTCTGTACAAAATTGGGATCGCGTAGGTGGATTTACAAACTTCAGTGCTTCTATTTGCTTTCGTATAGACTCAAGCAGATTTCCCATCAAAACTTCATTGAAAAATTTTGTGAATTGTTTGTGATGTGGATGTTTCTTGTCGTCTTTATATTCGATCATAAGCTTGAGACATTTTATCAAGAATATTCTCTCAGAATAATAAAAGTTCCAAATATCATCGATTAACGCTTTTATGGAAGTATGATCACAAAGCTGTGATGCAAAAGTTTCTGCGCAATTTCTATATTCGTAAGATACAAAATTACACACCAAATTCCAGGTAATTGTGGCATCCAAGTTCTGGCATAAAATAAAAATATATTGCAAATATTATTTTTTCTTTTTTAATCTATTATAACTTAAATGTATAAATTCTACAAAATTTTTGTATTGTATACTTACAAGAAGTGGAGCAAGTTTACTGATCAAATCATATATCTGTTGTATAGGAGGTGAGTCCTTCTTAGCAATATTTTGCAATGATGCATCTGTGTAAGGTTTAAAAAACTGAAGACCTTCTTTGAGTAAAACAGCTCCATTTTTTATCTCATCTTCTACAGTTTCTTTAGCACAACAACATGTTGTGGCAGATATTATGGACCATAAATCCTTGCTGCAACTATTTGCAGAAATTATTTTTACAAAACTAGTTCAATATATTTGTTTAACAAGACTATTCACAAAGATTATCTAATAGAAAGGTAATATTAACAAATAATAGTGACAAAGTACAGTAGTTGATACATCAATAAATATTTTTATTGTTTTATAAAACATGAGTATTACACTTTGATCACATAAGTGTAAAAATATAAACATAAAATATAACAAAACAATTTACTTACGGCAAGTTGCCCATTGGAGCCACTTCCATGTTTTTTGACAATAAGTGGGAAAAAAGTTGTAAGTTCTTATTTATAATTTTTATAGTATATAGAAAAAAATTGTGTTTATAGTTCTCTTATATGAACTACACGCGTAACTAAAGTAGTTTTTTTTAATCTTTTAAGTATTATAAATGTTTATATCTGTTATAATAATTGACCAACAAATAATAGCATATTCACTCTTATCTCTGCTGTAAATATAACCTTCTTTTCGCTATTGGCGGGTAGCACCATAGGTAGCACACAACCACAGAAGTAATCGAGTACGGCGCGTGCGCGAAATTTGAAATAATACAACATGTAACATAAAGATGTCGCCACTAAAAAGAAGAAGGTACAAATCACGGGATAGCGTCAAGTAGGAACGTCTATTGGTAAACATGCATTTTCCTGACGTAATCTCGCGTTGCCATTGGCCAGAAAATGTCAAAATGGACGAACGGCAGCGCCATAATTCCCCGTTGAACGAGCGGAACGAGAAACTGTTCCGTGTTCCCCTTTGTTCAAGCGGCAGGACCAACATGGCCGCCGGCACCTGTGCGTACGGTTTTACTCCCCTCCACTGCCAGCCGGTATCGCGTGCTTACACGGTTTTGCGTACGTGCAGTCGTGGTACAGACACAGTTGTCGCACGAGTTTATATGTGTGTATACGTCGCCAATGTCCAGGAACGTTTCAAGGATATTCGTCATCTTTATACATGACACGCAATTTTTAATTTTGCATTTTACAAATTTGCACGATATAAAACTTTGCAAATGTGAAAGGAGCGGAAAAATGACAACGGTAAATATTTTATTTTCTTAAAACAAAATATTTCTTGTATATAAAATACGAGTAACTCGTACATAAAAATAGAATATCATAAGTCAAACTCAACAACGCGCAATTTTTTTATACTCGATGACATTACGACAAAATAAATGTATTTTTAAACATATCGCCTTGGCGCTCGCGCGGATGCGCGCACTCCCGTGCGTGCGTGTCGTGTCTTCTCCGGACGCACGCCGGCCATGTTCGCGCAGCGCCCTCGCGCAACATACACCCATCTACGCGCGTGCGTTTCCCGTTCCGCGATTCGCGTATCGCCACTGTATTTCCGAAAAAGATGGCCGCCACGAAAGCGTACGGTGGTGATGTTGACGTTATCGTCGTTTGCTCCGAGGTCGCGTCACGTCCTCGCGCAGCGTGAAGATAGCCGTGCGTGCGTGCGTGCGTTCGCGTGCGCTGTGTGGACCGTGTCGTCGTTGCAGCCGAGTGTCGTCGTCGCGGGCGACGTACGGATGAACGAGAGAACCGAAGGTGGTGCCCGTGGATCCGTCAAGTGCGACAGAACTGTGTGACTGCACGCTTGTATTCTCTCCCTCAATGCCCGTCAGTTGAGAGCACGAGTCTATGCGGGAGCGAGGAAAAAGAGACTTGACGGAAAGGAGACAACCTGCTAGAAATAAAAAAAAATACAGAACGAGCGCTTACCCCGAAGTAAACGTGTCTGTCGTACACGAAAACGCAGAGTACACACATTTGCGTGGGAAGGAGAAAGAGAGAGAGAGAGAGAGAGAAGAGAGATTCGCTGATGAGAAGAACATAAAACGTGTGAGAGAGAAGAGTGGAGCAGGCGAATAGACATCAACCTGACCGCTAACGCATGTAAAAAATCCGGCGAGAAGGAGAGAGAGAGAGAGAGAGAGAGAGACAGAAAGAGAGAGAGTGAGTAAGAGAGCGAGAGATAGGCGAACGTTGAGTGTCTCATCGCGCTAAGCTTTCAGCTAAGCCGTCGTGAATCGTGGGTGGTGGGTGCGTGGTAGTTTCTCCGCGAGTGAAACAAATGCGTGCGCGTCGTACGCGTCGAGCTACGAGGAGGCTGTCAGCGTTGTGCGTAGCCGTCGCAGCACCATCAACAACGACGAGCAGCGATTGCAGCCGCGACCATCACCGCCACCGTTGCTGCTGCCGTTCGCTTTTACGCGCGACCCGAGCCTCTGTGTCAGCCGACGGACGGCCATATTAAACCGCCGACGTCGCGCCGCTACCGTCGCCGCCGGAACACGCTTCCTGGTGCGCTTCCCGAAGTTTTTTTTTGTTTTGACGTCGAAAGGATCATCTCCGGCGACGAGTGTGTTTTGGTGCGTGGTGATATTATTCGCGTGGGTTGCTACATCGTTGCCAACCCGCCCTCTCGCCGGTCGTCATAAGTGCGCGAGAAAAATACGAAGGGAGAGTTCTTGTTGTTTCGTGTTTCCGCTCTTTCTCCGCGCCACCCGGCCCGAAACCACCATCGCCGGATGACGACGCGTGTACGTGGTGCGTGCGGCACGGTAGTACCTGTGTCTACGACGGCAAGCGGCATAGTCGACGAGGTGCGTCCCGTGCCGCCTGATGTCTACGCATCGTCTTCGTCGCGCGGAGACAGCAGCACAGCAGCAGCGGCCCGCCACCATCGTGTCCACCCCTTCCTCCAGCGGCAATACCACCCTTCCTAGGTCCTATGGTAGTCACACTGTAAGTACTTTATATACTGCTCTCTTTCTCTTCTTGTTTTCTCTCTCTCTCTCTCGCGTATATACACGCACATTTTCCGACGTTTCGCGGTCACGCGACCGCGCGCATCCGCGCCGCGCTTCTCCAGTTTTGGCACGAGCGCCAACCTCTCTCTTTCTCTTTCTCTCCGAGGTGTTAACCTCTTCTACCTTTCGTGTGTACAATGTGTGTGCGTGTATTACCTGTGGATACTCGCGGCGCCGATTTGTGCACAATAGGAGACAGGACGGCGCAATAATCTGCCTTATGTATTTACGAACACGGCGAGAGCGCGCGGCGTCCATTGCCTGTCACTGTTGATTGCACACATTGAGATTTCACGGTACGTAACCTCTCTCCTACCGTGTCCGTATATACATACATAGCTACGCGAGTGGCATTCATATTGGAGCGCTCTATTGAGATTCCGCGCGATGTAATCTCTTTCCTCGTGTATTCACGAAGGATACGTGCAATGCTGCTGATGCTTGTCAAAATGTTTTGATTATGTACACACGTACATCGCACGCGATTCGTTTTGTGTGTGCAATCCTTTTTTTTTTTTTGCAGGATATACGCCAAGTTGATGTTTACTGGTATTTATGTACGTTGGGGGATGCTATTTATATCATGTCTGATTATGTTGTTTATATTGTGTGTATTTATATATGGAAAAATATTGGAACAGTGTCCATCAGGTACATCGAGACTTGCGTCGTGTGTCCACACATGTGGATATGTGAAACAACGTTTTTGATCATGTTGTTAACGAACAGTGAGATGCATAGCTTACACATGATGTGATCTTTTTTTTTTTGTGCAATCGCGGATACATAGATCGTCTTCGTCAATGTTGAAATTAGACGTATAAAGATGTCATATATAACCTCTTCGTTTGACATATTCACGTGTTGTATACAACCTCAGACTCATGCTCAGAACAATGGTGATTGTGTGAGTGATGTAATCCGTTTTCTTATACATGAACGCGTTTTCTTATTCATGAGTAGTATTTGTCGACGTTCATTGAATGCAAAACTGAAAAATTTCAATTGACATAAACTTCTTTCAAAGACAAATTTGCTGTAATTTAAAACTTGGCTTATGACCAATATTTTTTCTATTTTTTTCTTTTGAATAAATAACAACTTTTCTATGTATTTTTTAATTAAGACTCTTACATATGTAAGTGGCAATAAATAATCGGACGAAGACAGTGATAAAATTTTATCCGTTTGTTTTTTGTTGCATATCAAAACAAAACTTTTGCTACGCTCAAAAGAAATCCGAGGAAAAAATCAGATTTGAAGTGCAATGTGTGGTTTTACGTAAAATCGAGTTGTTGTGTTTTTAATGAAAAAAAGTGTTTCCTCGAAATGGAACAGTACCTACGGTTTTTCATCGCGTTTACGAATTTATGTCGGTACGTACACACAAGTGTCACACCGGGCAAATCGAAGAATTAAACACCTGAGCCAAGATTGTGCGATACATTTCGCAAACATGTCATTGTCAGTTGTCCTCGCGTCCGCCTACGCATATTTTCTTTCTTTCTTTTTTTTATTTTTTTTTTTTTTTTACGAACACGTGGAGAGATTGCTCGACGATTAATCATTCCCCACCCGACACCCCTGGCCTCTTTAATACCGCGCGCGTCCCACTGCACCATTTCGCCCTTTTACTTTAATTCACGTTGACGAGGGTACGCTCCCTCTTTAGTTCATTGTTTCTGACTTTGTTTTCGATATACAGAGACTTCATAATATTTAAAAGAGAATTTTACGAAGAAATAAAATTCGCAAACTCGATTTCTTCTCTTCGAACTTTTATCAACGCATAATAATACCTTGTTGCTTGAAGTTTTCTTTTGTTTTCTTCTTCTTAGGGGAACGGGAGGTTTCTTTATAAAAAAAAATCTTTCTTTCATTTCGGAAAAAGAAATCGCCATTGTCGTCTGGTTCGATTGAAATATTTATCGCGGGAATACATTGCGATGGGCTCGCGTGCGATCTAATGGATCGCTTTATAAAAACGATAAATCTAAGTGCACGATGGAAACTTTTTTCTCGCGTGTGTGTGGCATTTAACTGTTCTGCCACGCATTGTACATTTTATAATCCGAGGTCGCGAGCCGCCCTGGCAATTAGAAGGAATTACTCGGGAAACCGGGCGTCTCGCTGTAAATATCTGCAACATTACGCGTTTGTTTTAATATAAAACGCGGATGCGCGCGGCGCAAAAGTGGCGGAAATGAAATGTTGTACCGTTAATTTATTGAAACGCGACTTGCTATTGATTCCGTTATTGTCGCCGGTCATTGCCGATGTGCAATTATTCCGAACGAACAAACGCGAACGTTTTTACCCTCGAGAACCAAGCATTGAGCGAGATGAATGATGCGCGTGTATTTCGAGCTTTTTAAAATTTTGTGCATTCCTTGAGAGTAACCGTGACAGAAAGTTGAAATGTGATTCCTATAAATCATTGTGTTCGGAAAAAGAAAAAACTATATTTCTACGAGAGAATGTGTTATTTAATGAATACAGAATATAACAATAACAGACAATGTCCAATTTCCATTGTTCCGCCAACGTGAAATTATCAAACAAGCGAGGATGATTTTTCCACTAATTTCTCGGTTATTACTTTTTGCCGGAAAAATGACCTTTCTTCTTTTTCAAATCAGCAATTCAATCAAGCGAAATTTAAAAGATCCGCAATCGTTGCATCGCATTATTTACCTCTACAGATTGAAATAAACTGATAAATTAATCATACGTGCGGCGGTCATATTTATAACTAAAACATGAGGGATATATTATAAAACGAAACTGAGCGGACGCGGGTTAAATTCATGCCGGAGACTGGCATTAGTTCGAACGTGACGCTTTATGTAAGGCAATATAATATTCGGTCCGAGAGCAATTATTGGGAACGGAGATTAAGCCGCATTAATATAGAACGGCCGTGGCAAAGGCGTGCATTGTTTCTGTATCCCTAATTACGTCACATGACCCGCATCGGGGTCGTGCACCGCAGTCGAGACGCTCTCCGGGATACACAGGAATGTCGATTCTCCGGAGAACTTGCGTTTCGAGAACGCGACGGTACAATGCGAGAATCGCGATATTATACCGGCCTCTTCCCTCCCTCCCCCGTTGCACTTGCTCCAGTTCTCTCCTCTTTTCTCCGCAGATATATTTCCTTTGATTTCGAATGAAAAATATATTATGCAATATAAGGCAACGCTGTAAAATAAAAAAGCACCAAACGGACGCAATTTCTTTCGGACTAACAGGGTCCTCTTCACCGTTAAGGAATAGTATCTGTTTCTGAAGCCTCGTGAAAAGGGGAAGAAGTTTCATCAAATAAACATCTAAGTATTCTGCAGACAGTCCCGAATGTCGATAAAAACAAAATTTACAATTCTCTGAATATTCTCTCTTAAAGCAAAAATAAGTTTTTTTTTTGCGGAGCAAAATAAGGTTGATAAATATTTATTTGGGAATATAATCAATATATAAACTGAATAAATTCAATCTTTGTGAATCCGAATATTACGATATTCTGTGTTAACGCATTATTGCCGCGAGGTTCCACGGTTAAAGTAGCTTACGCAATACGACGAAAACAACACGCCGAGGATTATGCAGATTGTCTTGGATTATTGCTTGAGCGTTATCGGAACCGTTTTCTGCGAGAAAAAGAGAGTACATTTAACTGTTATTGATATTTTATGAAACTGATGTTTTGTTGATTTTTCCACGGCGCGTGATCTCACATTTATAGGCATTACCGTCTGATAATCGAAGAAAATTGATGGATAAATTCTGTGTGCAAACTTGCGCGGTTGCTTTATCTTATCGTAACGCTTTAATCACGCCGTGCACGATAATAATAGGCACTATATCGCGACGATGTGCAGTTGTAATAATAATCCACAAAGCTTGTGCGCGAAAATCGTAAAAAAAAATAGTCTTACGCGCAAAATGCTTCAAAACTGATCTGTCATCACAACATATGAAAAAATATTATTAGTAGTATTTACTACATACACTTATTGTTTTTAGTTTATCATACATATATTATATGTATATATAATATATATAATAATCTATATATATATATATATATATATATATATATATATATATATATATATAATATATATATA